>JBBBDQ010002008.1:912500-1190000 GCA_037127315.1 Ascarosepion bandense
ATAGTGGTTCCATTTGAGGTCTGAGGACAGGGTAAGTCCGAGGAGGCGTAGTGTATTGCTCTCCGGGTGAATCGCTTGGTCCATGCTTATGGGAGGCAGGAGAGGTTGCCTGTGATGGTTGACAGACAACAGCTTGGTTTTAGACGAATTGAAGTTGACAAGCCAGTCATTAGTAGAAATGTTAATGTTATCAGTTACAAGAGAAGAAAGTTTGATTCTCGTATTTTTAGAAATGCTCGATTAAACTGTGCGGTAATTAAAAACAAGTTACATACGACGCACGTTTTGTAACGTATTTTAAATGGTTGCTTATTTCTATTAGGATATTTGCATGAATTTCGTAAAAGACACACAACTCATGAAAAAAGAGATTTATTTGAGAATGAATTCGGATAAATTATCTTGAGATTTTTCTTGGTGTATCAACTAAATGAATCCGTTGTTAGCAACGGTGAATGCTTCTATTATAGAAATGAAACTTTTTTTAAAATCATTTCACCCCAAGCAAGGCATTCCACTGCCACTATTGCGCTTGGGGCTACATGGGGGAAGGTAAATAGAAAGAGTGGTTAGATATAGGGAATGTCAGAAGGTGGGTGTTAGATAGTTGGGTGGGTGGGAAGAGTGTTTGAAAGAATGGAAGCGAGTTAGTTTGTTAGGAGGTGTCTATTGACAAATTAATCAAGATTAATCTTCTTTTCTCCTCTTCGCATTGTTTTTAAATAGAAAACTTATTGAATAAGTCTGCTTTGAGTATATGGAAATCTGCAGAATAAAATGACCAAGTTGTGATGACTTCCCTTTATGATAGCTGAAGTATTAGACTTTTATCAGTACCGTCCCATAAATCATAAGAAAGAATATTATGACCTTTACGAAGAAATGAAAGTTAAACTTAACATCAGGAAGAGACAGTTGAAATTTCTAAAGCAAATAACAAAGAAAGAATGCTTGAAAAATTTGATAATCACAAGACATAAAGAGGTAAAGAAAGAAAAACAGCTTCTACAAATATGTTTATATTTGTCTATATTTTTGGAATAAGGTAGTATTTACATTATTTACATTGTTTTTTTTTATTGCCATATTTCTCTAGGACCAGTGGGCAAAAGCGTTGGTTAGACCCAGTAACTTGACTCAGAGTTGTAAGTTCAATACCTGGCTACAGCAGTGGAGAATAAATGACTTAGAGAGTTGAGTTAAAGAGAGATAACTAAGACATCCGAAAATGCATGGCTCATGGAACGAGAACAATATACCCCAGGGATCGAAATAAAGGGTTCGGTTCAAACTTTCAATCACCTGAAGAAAAACGCAGCAAACAACGGCCGAAACGTCATTAATATGGCAATAAATATGAGGACAACCGTCCGAACAATGTAAATATTTTCATGGCTATTTTCTGATGAGCTATCCTCCTTGGTACCTTGATTGCATCAATTTAAGCACAATACGAGATTGGAAATGAGATTTCATCTTTTTCCTGTTGAAATAGCTAGACCGAACTAAGTTCGATTCTAATAAGTTATTTTCTTGCTTGTCGAACTGTCTTCCGACTTCTTTCTTCCCTGCGATCTAAAATCCTTAAAAACTTAAATAAAATGTCAAAAGCTGAACAAAATACAGAAAAATCAAATTAAAAGCACTGATTTATTACAGGAGACTCAAAATTAATGTCTTTTTCTCCTCCTCGTGTTGTTTTTAAATATAAAACGTATTCCACAAGCTTGTTTAGAGTACATAACAACGAGATGATGACGTCCCTTTATGATAGCTTAAGTATTAGATTTTTATCAGTTTTTCTTTTATGTGCCGTGACCCTTCAGGACGTTAGCTATCATGGCTCTCCACACCCCTATCTCTTGTAGATCTTAACACTTCTCTTGGTATTCTGGGGGAACCAGAACTTATCTTGATCCCAAGCATGGTTGTTAATATAGACTAGCATCTGGATATACCCTATTTTCTGTTCTGTTGCTGCTAGATTGCTAAAAATGCTCATCCCTCCCTTTAATTCTGTGTTATCTTTCAGCTGAAGTATATGCCACTTAGTTCTTTTTGAAATTTAGTTTTCTATCTTTTTTTTTTTTTAATCATATCACCCCGAGCAAGGCGGTAACGCCACTGATGTGCAGGGGCTACGTAAAAGTGAAAAGATTGGAAAAGAGAAAGCCGGAAACCACATCCTAGACAGAGAACAAGGGATGAGCCTCTACAATTGTTCAATAGACGTGGGTGGAGTATGAACCGGGCGATAGTTTAGTCTATCTACTGGTCCATTAATTGAAACACTTGTGATTGCGATAAACTCACCTCTGCCACATTTTTGTGGATGTCAGTGGTATCACAGTGACTTAAAACCTTGAGCTACTTAAAATTGGTGTTGACTTCCTGGATTTCTTATTGATAGTTTTATGTACTTTCGTACAAATTTGGTTGTTCTGATGGCATTAGGACCCGTAGCAGGTGTTTTACATTTGGTACTGCTGTATTTTCTGTGTCAGTGGCTTGGACAATAAATGGCTATGCAACTTTCAGGAATCAGACTCCAAATCACTATTCACTGCTTTCAAGGCAACAATAACAGTGTTCCTTTCCATTTGTTGAATTCGTTTGACGTTTGTCATCATTTATTTGAAAAGAATGAATTAGAAAAATGCTAGACCTATTAAAACGTATCTGCAAAGAACTATACGAGCAACACTTCATATTCTCATGCCTTATTATTTTTTACTCATTTTGAAAAGTTGCCGCTCAGACCGAACAATTTCAGTTGCTACAGCTCACCAAATTAAAAACTATTTTTTAATTATGAAAATTAACAAATTAAAAATTAGTTGTATTTGAAATTCAAGTTATCTATCTGCTGATCCTTCAAAGTGAAACACCTTTAATCGAGATAAAACCACCTCTTCTGCTTTTATGTGGATGTCAATAGTATCACAATGGCTTGAAACCTTCAACTTCTTAGCAATAGTGTTGACTTCCTGGAGTTCTTAAAAATTATCTTATCGATAATTTTATGCACTTTCGTACAAAATTGGTTGTTCTGATGGTATTAGGATCCGTAGCAGGTGTCTTACATTTGGCTATTGATGTATTTTCTGTGTCAGTGACTCTCAGCTCTTTGAGTTTTGACAATAAATGGCTCTGCAACTGTCAGGAAGCAATCTCCAGATCACATTCACTGCCTTCAAGGCAACGGTTACAGCGTGCCTTTACATTTGCTGATTTCGCTGCATGTTTGTCTTCATTTATCTGAAAAGAAATGCTAATCAAAACAAGTTAGAAAAACATGAAAGCTACTAAAAGATTATATATATATATAGGTAAAATACTGTCTACACCCCGATATCGAGCTATTTATGACTAGCAGTATAGCCCGGCGTTGCCCGAGTGTAATGAAAGCTTTAAAACTAATCCATGGTCCTGGAGCTCAGACTCAGCCTAAAGAATATTTGCGTGAAGTTTGGTGAGAATCGGATAAAAATTGGGGATTAGTATAAAGGACATACAGACAGATAAACAGACACACACACACATATCTTGCCTTTTATATATATATATATATATATATATATATATATATATATATATATATATATATATATTATCGATTTTCTGCACTATTGTAAGAACTGCAACCTTGAAACTTCTGAATATCGTTTCTTATGTCTTTGTCTATGAGTGTATCAAATTTGATTAAAATCGGACCACTCCTTCTATAACCCGATTTTTTCGATTTTCGATATTTATTGGGGGTACCTCGACACAAAACCTAGCTAAGAACACTCGCAGACGCTTATAGTACAACTGTGTAAATTTTCAAGAAAATCGGTTCAGCCGTTTCGGAGTCTATAGGTAACGGACACACACACACATACACAAAGTTCCATTTATAAATAAGTTTAGATTAGATTAGATTAGATTAGATATTTCTAATTCTTCTACACCCTGTAACCCATTGTGTCTTAGTGGTTTTACTTACTTGCATGGGGTGATACCGATTTTTAAAATATCATTGCCATGTTTGGTTGTCTTATTATTTTATTATCCTTTTATTACTTCAAATTAATTAGTTTACCATGTTTGCATACATCTTGGGACGATTTAAATAATCATCTATTCTATATAATTGAATTCTGTATCCTTATACGGTCGTCGATATTCCCGATAAATGTACTACCTATATTTGACCGATAACTGGTGGCTCGAAGAGCATTAGTTTCATAATTATCATGATTTTATTGATTTGCATATAATGATGGAACGTGGTGCATTTTGATTATCTTAAAGTTTCAATTTCCGTTTTCATAACTGCAATTTCCGTTACTCAAATGCAAAGCCACTTACCCAATTGTGAGAACAATTTCGACCTCGGCAAGAAAACATCTTGGAGTGTTAAGCGCGCACCTCTTTGTTGTTCTGGAGAAGAATGTGCATTTATCTTGCTATTGTCAACCTGTCTAATGCAGCCATAAAATATCTGGTATATTTGATAAATTATAAATTCTCTTTGCTGAACTTAATCCTGTACAAAAATGTGAACCTTTCCCGAAATCTTTTTCTTTTTCCTTTTTTTTTTTTTTTTTTTTTTCCATCATTTCACTTCAAAAAGATACCGGGAAGCTATGTTACGGCGTTAAGAAAATGACTTAGGCCGATATGCCAAGTCAGGACCAATAATATTGCAGATTCAACTTTGAATTCTATCAAGAATCTCTAAATACATAGCAAAAATACCAGACCAGATGTGACAGCAATATTCAAAGCAAGGACGAATGGTAGACTTATAAATATGTAAGATAGATTCTGGAGAGAAACGTTCCAGATTCTTCTTTGGATTTTATCAAGAATCTTTAAATATATAACAGGAGCACCAGACCTGATGTGACAGCGATATTCAAAGCAAGGACGAATGATAGACTTATAAATATGTAAGACAGATTCTGGAGAGAAAAATTTAACGACAGAGTAGACCAACTTTTCTAGCAACAAACCTAGCAATTGATTCCATAACATTTTTCCACTTTATTCCAGCAGGAAATGTTCGCCTGAAACGAAGTCTTACAGCGCTTTATTGATACTAAACTCCGCATTGTACTTCCTACAGCAGGCCAAAGAAAAAAATAGATATCAAAAGATCGACATGTAAATATTAGAAGATAGATACTTAGATATAAATAGAAAGATCGATATAAGTATTTCTCAGCCTTCTTTTACCCAGAGACGACTTTAACTTTTTTTTTTTTTCGTATATTAGGTACTTTCACTCATTTTTGATGACTAACTTTTAAATTGAATTTTTAATTTTAGTTTTAATTGAGAGTTAAATGATTAAATTTACTAATTCAAGTAAGCAAAATACTCTGGTGTATTTCAAACAAAAATTATATTGATTGGAATCTAAAATGTTGATATATTTTTTACATTTTGAGATTTTTCGACCATTTTTTAGCGATCGACACATTTGTAAACAAACGTTAATTCTCGGTTTTACAAATCTTGCAAAAAATAAAATACACATTTGTGACACGTCATTTTTGAAAAATTAGCAAATTTAATGTTATATTAATCCGATTTACACAAGTATTACTTGTTTATGGCATGAATTTAGAGTAAAACTATTTCTTGAACACAATGTTGATCTTTCTGACCTTTCCATCGTATATGTTGACAGATTTATAGATGCAACATAGAGAAGTGTATGGCAATCACAAGTGACATAATTGCACAATTTTATCTGTAAGGGGAAGAAAATCTGACAGACATGACCTTTTAATTTACACATAGAAATTACCATACAAAACATTCAAATACACAAAAAAAAAATTAATTATTTTAAAAATAGGGAGTCACAACGATTTGTATCAAACTTCTTAATGTTCGATTAGTAAATATAATCTCGGCTTAATAATTTTGTAAACTAACCCCAACAAATCTTTGAAGTATTTTAAAATTATTTTTGAAACTTTATAAATTATTATAATTAAAAAAATGAAAACAATTCTTTTAAGATTTCATTATTAATCGAAAAAAATATTTTTTCTTTAGACTATGTCCTTAATTTATACAATTTATCCAAGCAATTAAAAGTTTATCAAATTAAATAATATCAGTTATATTGCATTTTTTATTTTACTATTGGTAGCAAATTTTCGGAAATAGAGGCAAAATTAAAAAATAGATGATTTACATTCCTCAATAAGTTCTGCGTTTAATTGATAGTACCAATTTTCTCAAAAAAATTTAGTTTCTTAAAATTTCATGAATTTACATGGAGGCGGAGTAACAAATGTAAAAAAATATTATTTTTACCAAGCTTTTTTTTAAATAATAATTTTTCAAATATTTTCGTTCATTTGTGAATAAAACTTGAAAGTTTCATTAAAATCCGATAATTAATTGATTTTTGCAAGAATCTCCAAATTAAACTGAGTTATGCAATATTACGTTTTCCATTGTAAGCTCTCATAACGATTTGCTTACCCGCTAACTAAAATCAAAATAAATCTTTTTACCAAAATTTCGAACGTGTTAAAAGGGATTAAAAAATGTTTAAAAATAATTAAAAACATTCTTTAATTTTTTCTATTAATAATAATATAAACGTTTTGATGGAGAAAGTTCGGTTTATTTTGTTTGGGGCCTTTTTATTCATACGATGCTGTTTTTTCAACGATTTAGTGGAAGTACCTGATAGATCGATAGATATATAATGAAGATGGATAGGTAATAAAATGAATATAGATAAATAATTAAGGTAGGTAGGTAGGTAGGTAGGTAGGTAGGTAGGGATAAAATGAAGATAGATAGATAGATAATAAAATGAATATAAATAGATAGATAGTTAATGGAGATACATACATACATACATACATACATACATACATAAATTACTTTTTGTGTGTACTGAAAAGAGACTGTGAAACTACATATTAGGACAATTATTTTTCCTTGTCAAATTCCCCGGTTATTTGAATGTCACTTTTTTGTGGAGAGGGTCAGTGCGAACGAGTATAGAAAATAGTTTTTACTAAATGACGTTTTGTTTTTGAAAATGTTTGAACATGTGTAAGTGGGCATTAATAACACTAACAGTCATAAAATATTTGTGTGTGTGTGTGTGTGTGTGTGTGTGTGTGTGTGTGTGTGTGTGTGTGTGTGTGTGTTTTGCATCAGATTATTCAGATCCTAAATGCGAGGGTGGTGTCTCTTCCACAGTTTTCTGACAGGTCCCCATCTTAATATCCCACTTTTTGTTTTCGCAGGAGAACAAGAACAACCCCACCCGACATAAGATTCTATGAATGAACACAGGCACGGCAATGGCGCCTTTTGAGAAGCAGAAAACCCAAGAATTTACATACATATATGCGCACACAGTTCTACAGAGGGGTACTTCACCGCGACCGACAGCAATGCCACAACCATCACCATCGTCACGACAACAACAGCGGCCACAGTAGAAGTCGTCGGTGTCGGCTGCGGTGCCGAGAGGGAATGACTCAGTCAATGAACGCCCAATTCCACTTCTTTTATCCAAAAAGTAAGCTTTCAGAATTTCTTTCTTTGACACTATTCGCTTGAGGGCACCATCCCTAGATCATCTGAATTCCAGCACTGTAATCTAACTTCCCGTTTACTTTTTACCTACCTTTTTATCAGTTTCAAAATACACACACACACACACACACACACACACACACACACACACACACACACACATATATATATATATATATTCTATTTATATATATATATATATATATATATATATATATATATATATTCCATTTGTAAACGAATTATTATGCGAACTAGGTTTCTACCATAAGTTGTGTCTTCAGGCGATTTGCAATAACTGATTTTACAGTTTACCGTTTACCGTTTTTTTTAACAACGCTCACGTGTGTTTTTTGTTTTTGTTTTTGTTTTTTGTTTTGTTTTTAACGTTCTACAATATAATTATATTGAACACTTTTTAATACAAATGTGCACTGGTCTAATCTTATTATGACCAAAATCCAAGTAATTAAACAATCAAATCAATATATATATATTAGCTTAATTGAAAGCTAAATGATTAAATTTATTATTTCCAGTAAGCAAAATACTCTGGTGTATTTCAAACAGAAATTGTATTCATTGAAGTCTAAAATTTTTAGATTTTTTTTTTAATTTTAGTTTTTCGGCCACACATTTGTGAACCAAAGTTAATTCTCAGTTTGAAAAATCTTGCAAAATTAAAATATACATCTCTCGTACGTTATTTTTGAAAAATTATCAAATTTAAAGTTAAAATAATCTGGTTTGAAACAAATATTACTTTTTTATGTCATAAAATTTAGAATAAAAGTATCTCTTAATCAGAAAGGTCTGAGGCAATTATAATCCCTGTCGTAAATCACTTCACACATTTAGATGTATGGTGACCAAAAAATGACATAACTCAATTTAACATTTTGTAAGGCTAACAAACTCTTGAAACATGTGACTTTTTAATGATAAGTCTCTTATAAGTTTCCATAATAAAAGAAAATATGCGGCTTAACATAAATAAAAAAATTAACAATTATTTTAAAAATCTTAACTCTAAACGATTTGTATTAATCTTTTCAATTTTCGATTTGTAAATATAGTCTTTACTTAATAAATTAATAACCAAAGACACTGAGTAACTGGAAGAAATTTTAAAGATGTTTGAAACTTTATAAATCATCATAAGAAAAAATTAAAACAATTTTATTAAAAATTCATTATTTATCGATTTTTTTACTTTAGAATATGATATCCTTTAATTATATTATTTATAAAATCAATTAAAAGTTTATCTAAGTTTAAAATGGTGTAGTTTTAATGCATTGTTTTATTTTAGTATTCGGGGCAGATTTTCGGAAAAATGATTTTGCAAGTAAAAAAAATCCATGATTAACATTCCCCAATAGGTTCTGTATTTAACTAATAAATAACATTGCTATAGATAATGTATTTCTGGAAGTTTCATGCAAATAATTGGAGGGTGTGTAACATAATAATTGCATAAACAATTTCATTTTTTTGCGAATAATTCTTGAAAGTTTCATTAAAATTAGACAATTAGTTGAATTTTGTAAGAATTTTCAAATTAATGTGTCTTTCGACGCCAAAAAAAGACATGGGTACGTTTTCCTTAGTAGTAACATTACGTAATTATGGCGTGAATCGGTGACGGAAAAAATTAAACTGAAATTTCGAACGTGTCAGAAAGGAATTAAAACAATTTAAAATAATGACAATAAAATTTGATCTTTCCTCTTAATAACAACATAAACATTTTAGTGATAAAACTGTTTTTATTAAGTTTGAACCCTTTTAACATAATGCTATGCTGTTTTTTTTTGTTTTGTTTTTTTGTTTGCTGATCTGTTTTTATTCAACGTTCAATAATTTACACCCCTTGACACGATCGTTTTCTTTGTAAAGCCAACATCAGTTGGTTGACTTTTTTATTAATTCTTTAAGGCGTATTTCTGTTTTCGGGTGTAAATTTTAATTACTTGATTTTTGTTTCGTTCTTCTTTTTTATTTTTGCTTTTATTATTTTATTTTCTTAATCTTAAGTCTGAACGGAAGGGGAGTTTAGAATAGAAGGTTGGTTTGGAAATTCATTCAAAATTCTTCTACAAATACTTTCACGGCTTCTACTCCAATGAGTTTCGCTCAATGGTACCTATTCTGAATGAATTTACTTGAGCTACTAGACTAGCAACTAGGTTCCACCCTTTTACAGTTAAACCAATCAAATGTAACTGCAACTTCTACTCTAATAGCTTCTTTTCTCGCACATGCAACCTGTGAAATTCCCTTCCGTATATTTACTTCCCTGGCAGCTACAATCTCCAAGAACTTAAATACAATGTCAATTGCCATCTCTTAACTCTTGACACGCATCCTTTCCCTGACAACCCTTGCATCATGTTCTTTGCCCTTTCTCCTCTACTCTCATGCAGATCTCTTCACACCAATGTTCTCATTCTTCTCTTACCCATTCTCTGACACCTCCTGTAACTTGTTCCTCTTTCTCATCACTCTTCTTTGTGTAACCCTTTGCGCACCAGTGGTAGTACTGCCTTGCTTGGGGGTGAAATGATGATTAAAAAATTCATTTGTTCACAGAACAAAAACAAAAGTATTAGATTGGAATAAACGGACAGGTTGGAATAAACAAGCAGGATGGGAAAATGCAAACTAAACGTAGTGTTTACAATAACAGCTGCCAGGTTAGAAAAAAATTAAATAGCCGGGTATGCTCGTCTATTTAGGGCACAAAAGTTTTTGATTATAATTTAACTCTTTTCACCAACACCAATGGAGCAGCGCTTTTAATAGCAATGAAATTCCAACAGCGTTGAACTTTATAGTTACCTCCACTAAATCGCTGGAAAAATAGCATATAGAAGGGTCCCAAACTTGATAAAAATGAACTTTTTCCATCAAAATGTTTATGTTATTATTAAGAGAAAATATCTAAGTATTTTTTAATTATTTTTAAAAGATTTTTTAATCCTTTCTAACACGTCCGAAATTTTGGTAACAATCCTGTTTTTATTTTCGTTAACGGGGAGTCAAATCGTTGCGACAGAAATGAAAATGAAAAATGAAAAACGTAATATTACATAACTCATTTTTTCCTGTGACAAACACATTAATTTGGAAATTCTTGCAAAAATCAAATAATTCTAATGAAACTTTCAGAACTTATTTACAAATAAATGAAATTATTTTTTAAATTATTATCTTAAAAAAGTCTTGGTAAATATATTTTTCTTTTTACTCCATCCCCTTCACGTAAACTCATGAAATTTCAAGAAATTAAATTCTTTAGGCAAAATTAGTTTTATTACTTAAACGCAGAACTCATTGAGAAATGTAAATCATGCATTATGTTTTCAACAATTTAGCCCCTTTTAGAGAAAATCTGCTTCAAATAGTAAAATAAAAATGCAATAAAACTATGACATTGCTTAATTAGATAAACTTTTATTTCCTTTGATAAATTATATAAATTAAGGACATTATTGTCTGAAGAAAAAAAGTTCGAATAATAATCAATTTTAAAAGTATTGTTTTCATTTTATTTTTTTTGTTATAATAATTTGTAAAGTTTCAAAAATATTTGTAAAATATTTTAAAGACTTGTAGACGTTAAGTTGGTAAGTTATTAAATAAAGACTATATTTATCAATCGAAAATTGAAAAGTTTAATACAAATTATCTCCCCGTCGTATTTAAAAAATTAAAATAATTGTTAATTTTTGGGAAGGTATTTGAAGTTTGTTTTTGTTTTTTGTTTTTTGTATAGTAATTTCTATGTATACATTAAAACGTCATGTATTAAAAGGTCATGTGTTCCACGTTTATTCCCCTTTCAGGAAAAAACTCTGTACAATTATGTCACTTGTGACCGCCAGACATTTATCTTATCTCGCATCTGTCGAGTTGTCATAATATCTAAAATACGGGCGAAAGGTCAGAAAGTTCAACTCTGTGTTTAAGAAATAGTTTTATCTAAATTTCATGCTATAAATAAGTAATACTTGTATAAATCAAATTAATTTAATATTAAATTTTCTAATTTTTCAAAAATAATGTGTGAGAGATGTATATTTTATTTTTACGAGATTTTTAAAACCGAGAGTTAACTTTTGTTTATAATTGTGTCAATCGCTCAAAAATGAAATAATTAAATGGAACTTCCTCTTCTACTCTAACAGTTTCTTTTCTCGTACTTCTCGTTTGTGGAACTCTCTACTGTTTGCTTGCTTCCCTGTTAGCTACAATCTCCAAAAGTTTAAATGCAACGTCAATTGCCATATATCTCCTTGAATTCTATCCATCTCTTAGCCTTTATTCGAGATTCCCTGTACCTTCTTTATTTCTCTCACTGTAACTCCCTGGGCACCAGTGGCAGTCCTGCTTGCTTGGCGTAAAACGATTATATATATATATATATATATATATATATATATATATATATATATATATATATATATAAACGCATTTCTTCGTTTAATGATAATAAGAACCGGAATAGAACATCCCTCTCGAAATATTTGTGGCATCTAAAAGAAATCAATAAAACTCCCACAATAAAATAAATTTAAAGTCTTTAAACGACCCATCCCCCTTATGTCTATATAAAAAAAAATATATACTATTAAATTTTTTTAGAAACAGAAATCTATTAAATAAACTTAATGAAATTAATGTCATATATAAACATTACAAAAATCAATCAGCGATTCTACCTCTAAGCTATAAGCGCTCGGTATATAGCGTGTTATATACACAATGTAAACACATGCCAGTAGCCGAGAGTGTTCGAATTCATTACTGAATGAACGATGCGTAAATCCGTGAGTAGCTACTGTTTTTAAAGTCTACCATTTCTCCATAGTGCTCAATCGGCGTGCGAGAGTAAATACTGGGAAAATGATAGGTTCCTTGTACCGCACTAGTAAGCATCTGAATCCTTCTGTTCTACGTTTATAAGAGCCAAATTAGACCGAAAACGGATAAATGCTGCTATATCCGAGCTCGAACTGTTCAGTATTCATTTTGCAGCCTTGAGAGAGTTCAATAGCGTCTAGGTGGTCTTGTTGCTGATGAATTGTTTCTCCTTCCCCGTCAATGCTTTTCCCACAGATAAAATGCCACATGCCTCTCGCTACTATGTCGCTATTTCCATGGTAAATGTTCTTATATGCTACACCCCTTAGTTCCACAAGTTCTGTCCCTCAGAGTTAACAGCCACCATGTCATTTACACTGGGACAAACCCTCTTCATTCCCTTCGCATTCCATTAGTGAGAAAGACGTTCTATTCGGATAGGTTATTTTCATGACTCGCTTTGCGGAACAGTCTCCCGAGTGGATACTTTCCGATCACTATGCTCTTAGCATGTTCAATTCTATGGGTAACCATAATTTTTCTCATATACCCTCATAAACTGTACTTCTTACCTCCTTCTTAATCTTACTACTCATACAACAATTTGCTTCAGTAATCCTTTACTTAAGTGGCTCTTGGGTCTTATATAGGGCGAACATCAGTCTAAAAAAGATCGCTGAAATTGATTGAATAATGAAAATGGCATACAAAAGACGACTTTAAAATTAATATAAAACAACTTCGAGAAAAAAAAGTTTAATTTAGTAATAAATCAAAAATTACGTGTAATTACGTTTAACGCCTCAAACGATTTCTAAATACAAAATATTGATTTACCTCTTTGGTTATTCCTTTTTTAACTCGCCTTATATTCTGAGACAGACTTTGGATTTGAAAAGTTAAGCATCCGAAATGTGGGATAATTTAGTTCCACCGTTTTACTTTAAGTAAAAACTGAAAATTAATTTAATCTGCTTAAAGAAAAATAATCACAAATATATTTCAATCTATTTGGAATATAGGAAAATATTTTCGGTCAGTTCAATTCAAAGATACAGGGGAAATGTTCTTGGTTTAACTTCTGGGAAATTTTCCCTAAATATATAATCCGCCATACAGAACGGGAATGATTCTTGACTCGTTTCATGTTAGTGGTTTGAATTTTTTTAGTAGCATATCAACTTCTATTAGTTATTTAATGCCGGAATCTAAATATTTTGAATACAGTTTATGGCTTCAACTACATATAGAATGTATTGTTGGTTATTTTTCTATAAAAATTATTGTTGGTAATTTTCTTTAAGATAAATATGTATCATTGGTAATATATATATATATATATATATATATATATATATATATATATTCCATTTGTAAACGAGTTATTACTCGACCTATGTTTCTACCATGAGTGGTGTCTTCGGGCGATTTGCAAGAACTGATTTTACCGTTTACCGTTTTCTTTAAGAACACTCACATAACGATGTTTTTTTTTTTATTTTTATTTTTTGTTTTTTGTTTTTTTGTTTTTTAACGCTCACGTGGCAGGGAATTTTTGAACGCGCAATTTTTAAAATTACAAGGAATTATGGCATAAAATGCCATAGTTACTTGTAATCTTCACAAATATTCAAAACTTCTACAATATAATTCTCTTTTTAATACAAATGTGCACTAGTCTAATCTTATTATGACCAGAAACTAAGCAATTAAACAATTAATATATATATAGATAGATAGATAGATAGATAGATAGATAGATACGTGCAATAATGTATTGCTAGTATCCTTACTATTGAATATATTTTTACACTTTCATTGTCTTTGGGGGATCAATATTTGCCCGTAACTAAGAGCCTAACAGATGCTACACCTCGGGTCAGGGTGGACCTGGAAAGAACAACAGTTAAGAATTAGTTCTATGATGTTCAAAAGCTTTAAATCAGAGGGCTTGATGTCGGATGTAGTTTATCGTCATGCCCAGAAATCTCTTGCCTCATAACAACTAACTCTTTGGTTTCGTAGACGATACCTGTTATTTTTCGCTTTATTTTATATTACTTTTACATAACAAACACTAAGTTGGCTTCAGAGGGCTCAGAATACAAGGCTGTTTTTTAATCATTTCACCCCCCCCCCAAGTAAGGTGATAATGCAACTAAGACACAAGGAGTTACTGGAAGTGAAGAAGAACGAGATGACTTTTGAAGAAGGAACAGGAAAACCAAACCTGAACAGGAAGCAAGGGGTTGTTTTGGCTTTCTTCAGGTGATTGGAATTTCGAGCCTAGCCCTTTTTGGCAACTGGGGCAAGAAGTGGCTTGTCAACTTCAATGCGTCCAAGACCAAGCTGTTGTCTGTCAACCATCACAGGCAACCTCTCCTGCCTCCCATAAGCATGGACCAAGCGATTCTCCCTGAGTGCAATACACTGCGCCTCCTCGGCCTTACCCTCTCTTCTGATCTCAAATGGAACCGCTACATCGAATCCATAGCTAAATCTACTGCTAAGAAGGTTGGGTCACTGTGTCGATCCAGGACGTTCTTTCCGCCTGAATCCATCCTGCATATATACAAGTCTACCATTTGACCCTGCATGAAGTACTGCTGCCATTTATGGTCAGGCGCCCCTGCCGCTCACCTCAGTGTTCTCGACAGGCTCCAAAGGAGAGTTAGTAACGTGATAGGTGCTGACTTGGCGGCTCGACTACAGCCACTTCCCCACCGACGAAATGTGGCCTCCTTTTGTCTGTTCTATAAGTACTTTTATGGCTTCTGCTCAGACGAACTTAAGTCACTGGTGCCTCCTCAACAGGTGTTTACTCGTGCAACCAGAAATATGTATATGTATATGGATGTTTATATATATATATATATATATATATATATATATATATATGCGGAATTTTAAAATTTAACATGTAACTGACTGTCAAAATTCTTTTTTTTTCTTTTCTAATTTTTTTTTAAAATTATATTCCAGTTTTCTCAGATTTTTAATTAAACTTTTTTTTCGATATGGATAAATATATTCAAAGCTGTGAAAATTAAATTCAAAAGAATCCACCAACGAATAATAATTCTTTCAAAGTAGACGAACCGTGACAGTTTTAAAAATTAGATAAGTCCTTGAGGGTCCTTTACGATTTACTTTGTTTTATTTAGAAAACTTGATATTTGTCAACCAAAAGGTTTTATGTGCTGCCACATTAGAACGCAATTCTAAGCTTCTATGAAATATCACACTTTTATGTTGATTTTAAAACCTTGCGTCTTTGGTTGAACGCCTTTGTGTATTTGTTTTCACCTGCGTTTTTGCATTTCAATGGATTTGTATTGTATTAATTTCTCCTTTTTAGTTTATTGGATAAAACATTAATATAAAATATCTCTTTCTAGTTTTATAAAGATTATGCTTCCGTATCGCGTTCGGTCGATGAAATCTATAGATCCCCACCTCCCATGCAATATTGGGTCATACTGCTGCGGTTTCGATAGCAAGTAGGTTTTACTGGGCGGGGTTACTAGCTTCACGCCCAACCGGTTTTTATATTTCAGCTTTCCTTTCCCCAGGTCGAGGCTGAAGAGCCCAGTCGTCTTTGCTATTTAACCCATAGTTGGTTGAGAAGACATGGCGGCATATCTTTCTCAAGGGCATTTGTGAGCAAGTAAGATCAAAAGCTTCTACCATAATTTGAACTCGGCTTGCCTATCCTGATAACCGCTACACTACACCCATATTCGTTTAAAAACAAGGCTTGATATAGAAAATCCTATGTAGAACATTATGTTGCGGCAATCGCCAAATTGAGGGGAAGATGACAGTCTTGAAAACAGCATTCGAAAACTTGGTTTCAACCAATGGCGCCGGCTGGAAATAGGTAATTAGTTCCTTACAATAAAACTTTTCCATATTATCGTTTTCGTTATGTGTGCACTAGCAGTATAGCCCGGCGTTGCTCGGGTGTAATGAAAGCTTTAAAACTAATCCATGGTCCTGGAGCTCAGACTCTTTGGACGTTGGCACGAAAGACTAAAAAGCAATAGTTGTTTCCAGTTAAAGCGAAACCGTAGACTGAAAGAAAAATCAATGGATGTAAATCAAATTTTAATTTTCTTGCATCGATATCAAATAATTTTTTTATCGTCTTAAACTGAATTTTGAAGGCTAAATAAGTTCTCTGAATAAATGGTATCATGGCTGAGACTAAGAACTACAATCATACCTACTTAGAGCCAAACCCGAAGCAAAAACTAAAATAAAAAGGCTGAAAAAAATACAGACATACAGGTAGATAAACAGACACACGCACAAACATACAGTCAAATTGAAAAAGTGATGTTAGCAATTATATTTGCAGTGAAAAATTTCACAAATTTATATACAAAAAAGTTTTCAGTAGTAAACAGACTACAGACCTCTATTATCAATTTATGGTTTACAAAAAGAAATTCCTATACCTACAATGCTGGAGTACCATCTTATTA
The DNA here is from genome assembly GCA_037127315.1 of Ascarosepion bandense. Classification (NCBI taxonomy): domain Eukaryota; kingdom Metazoa; phylum Mollusca; class Cephalopoda; order Sepiida; family Sepiidae; genus Ascarosepion; species Ascarosepion bandense. The sequence continues at coordinate 929,420 of JBBBDQ010002008.1, forward strand.
AATTACTAGCAGTATAGCCCGGCGTTGCTCGGATGTAATGAAAGCTTTAAAACTAATCCATGCCCCTGGATCTCAGACTCAGCCTAAAGAATATTTGTGTGAAGTTTGGTGAGAATCGGATAAAAATTGTGGATTTGTATAAAGGACATACAGACAGGTAAACAGACACACACACACAAACACCTTGCCTTTTATGTATATATATTATCGATTCTCTGCACTATTGTAAGAACTGCAACCTTGAAGCTTCTGAATATCGTTTCTTGTCTTATATATATATATATATATATATATATATATATATATATAATCGATTTTCTGCACTATTATAAGAACTGCAACCTCGAAGCTTCTGAATATCGTTTCTTATGTCTTTATCTATGAGTGTATCAAATTTGATTAAAATCGGACCACTCCTTCTATAACCTGATTTTTTCGATTATCGATTTTCGGTATTTATTGGAGGTACCTCGACACAAAACCTAGCTAAGAACACTCGCAGACGCTTATAGTACAACTGTGTAAATTTTCAAGAAAATTGGTTCAGCCTTTTCGGAGTCTATAGGTAACGGACACTCACTCACACAGACAAAGTTCCATTTATAAATAAGTTTAGATAACGCTCCAAATGAAAACAAATAAAGCTTCACCCACTTTAAATAGAGTAAAGGAGGAATGAAAATTAAAGATAGCAACTCGGTTTCTTTCTGTATTGTTTCTTTTTTTTTTTAATTTCGTCTCCGTCCTTTCCTTTTTTTTGTTTTTTCACCCGCTTTTCTTTTCGTTTTTTTTTTCAAGCGTTCTTACTTACCCATTACCTTTTATTATCTTTCTTCTCCTTCATCTTTATATATATATATATATATATATATATATATATATATATATATAGCACTGATCCAAGAAAGAGAGTGAAGGAGGGAGACTTTTGTACGAGGCAGATCACATAGATACTAAACCGATTTTAGACGAAAGTGTCGATCAATACGTAAATTAATCCCCACTTATATATATATATATATATATATATATATATATATATATATATATATATACGAGGGTCATTCAATAAATAAGCTGAATTTTTGGTATAGGAACTTTTAATACAGATAGAAGTTTACTCTTTTTCTTGTTTTTGTCTTTTTTTTTTTTTTTTTTTTTCAACAGTCTCCCAGCAGTGTCACACACTTTCCCCATCTGTGTACAAGCTTCCGTATTCCCTCAGTGTAAAAATCTTTGGACTGATGTCTCAGCCAATAGCTCACAGCACTTTTGACTTCATCGTCACTTTCAAACTTCGTACCTCTCGTGAACGCTTTCAAGGGACCAAGCAAGTAAAAGTCTGAAGGGGCAAAGTCTGGGCTGTAAGGGGCATGAGGAAGCAGTTCCCAACCCAGCTCGTTGATGGCCTGCACCGTTTGGGCTGCTGTATGTAGCCTTGTGTTGTCTTGATGCAAGACGACTCCATGTGATTGATGACCCCTGCGTTTGTTCTTTATGTCTTTCTTGACCTATCTCAGCAGTTCACAGTAGTTGGCACTGTCAGACTGAATGAGGTCATTCACTGATTCGATCACCTAAGGAGACCTCATTTCTGTAGGCCTCCCAGGCCTGTCTTCATCTTCAACAATGTTCCGTCCTACTTTAAACAATTTAACCCACTTGTAGACATTTTCTTTTTTTTGGTTGAAATATGTGGCACCATACACAGTTGACATTCTCCTATGAATTTCAACTGGTTTGCACCCTTCAGCAACCAAAAACTTCATAACTGACCTCTGTTCAATCCTGGGACATGTGTTATATATCGACAAACAACAAAAACGCATATATATAAAAATATAAAGTTATATTTTTATTAATGACGATGAACCGTGTAGAATAGGGAACAGAGAATTGAGAGAGCGCGCTTCTAATGGGTTGACGGGAGTGTAGTCTTATCTGTTGTGTCTCTCTTCACCGGCCGATCTCTGTTACTCCTCTACTCGCGAATCCGTGTGCCGAGGTCTTTTTATAATCTTCCAGAACCGGGACTTTTTCTTCCGGTTTTGCCTCGCCCACGCACACCCACGTAATTTTCAGAGACACCTGTTCTGTTTGCCTCTGTAGTTATTTCCGCTGCTGCCGGAAATAAGGTCAAACGACACCCGTTCCTTTCAACGACCGGAAACACCCTCGCTTGCATCAGCCTTCCTCGGGTGGGGCCAGATTGTTATATTACATTCCTCGCACTCCCATTTTCCAAAATGTTCACCTAAGAACATTTTAAGCGCAACACCCTTACACTCCTCCCCATGCCACACAAGCCCGACAATTGTATAAAACATGTGCACGCCAAAACAACAAAACATGTGCATGCCGAAACAAAAAAAACAACAAAAAATATATAGGGGAGCCTACATCGGCAACCCAACAATGTTCGTGTCCATCGTGAAAATTGTTCTACCAGCTCGATGTTTCGTTGTTCTTTTTTTTATTTTTTTTAATATCAATTTTCACAGAATTGGGCAAAGTTCTTAAAAATGTTCATTTTCTTTCTCGACTCTGTCCATAAGCGTAGACGCCTCGATGCACGACCATATGATCATAGGCGGTAACCGCGCCCCAGTTTCCAAACTGACATCGAGTAAATGACCTTTGACCAACACCATGCGTGTTTCTGCTCGAGTTTATTGTTACACATGTAACTTCATTTAATTTAATTTAATTTCAAACATACTATGTTTGAACACAGAAAAATGGCCATTATCTGCAGTACATATCATTCATAGTCTGACCGAGAAATGTTCAATAAAAAATGAAGAAAATTACCCTGATTCCAACGTTAATCCGCATGCAATTTACTTGTGGAGGATTAGAGGTTTCATCTATATTAATTTAGTCTAAAAAAAATGGACCCGTGACTCGTAGTTCCTTAGTTTGTACAATGCTTTCCATTCCTTGAACTACTTCCTCTGGATTCGAATCCAAGCATATCTGATTTGTTGACATCTCTCTGTTTAACGCAGAGACATTTGAGTGTTGAACACCCGTTGACCCCGGAGTACTATTCACAACGGATAACTCCCTTTCCTTTCCCGAAGCACTGTTGCTTCTTTCACACTTAAAAATCCGCTTCCTAGCTATTATTCCAAGGATTATCATAACGCCGACTATGCCAGCAATGACTCCTATCGTCAACTTCTTCGGGAGTTCTTCATATCCTTCACTAAATCTTTCCATATCTATCTGTTCCAAGGTATTTACTAGTTTGCGGATAGGAATCTCCTCCATATCGCGCAATTCTACCGGCATGGTGTCCACTGAAAAATTGGGAAATTTCTGCGTAATTGGGGACCAAACCACTGAACCAGAGACGTATAATTTACTTTATGCTTTAGATACTATTAATAATTTTCCACGTTTGTATCTTCCTAACTATTTCACTTAAACTATCGTTAATCCTCCCACTGCTTCTTTCCCAATCCTATAGCATATCAGCCAATAAGTCTACAAGACTTTTCAGTTGTTCTTTCTTTTTGTTCCGATCAACTGTGGAATCTGCAGGTCTATCCGTGTCAATATAAAGTTTTCAGAAATTAATATATCTTCAAAAGATATTTCCCAAGTCACATAAATGAAAATTCACAGAGGATGTTGAATTGATGGGAACCTGCACAAAAGCATAATTCACAAACATAGAAATGTAAATCATTTTGTAGTGTACAGTCATTGAAAAGAAATCCAAAAAAAAAGAAAACCTAACACTGCACAAACCAAAGAAAACATTGTTATCAACAAGTTAATCCAATTATCCACTTTAAAGAGTAGAAGAAACTTCCTTTACATGATTTTACATTTCACTTACTCAATAAAAGTAAGATTAATTAAGCAACATACCAGTAAACTCACTTCACATATATGGTAAAATATTAACAACAAAAATAAATCATTAACTCAGATGTTTTATACTTACAGATAGGTAAATATCTCAACTTTATTCCTCCCGTCAACCCCAACCTATGCGCTCTCCGCTAGACGTACTACTCTCTGCATGTAGTCCTGCACCCCTCCGTTCTACCCTTAATGTGTTCGACACCGAACAATCCACATTTCTCAATTCTAGGGTCAGATCGGCAAAAGTATGCTGTTCCATTTTTTTTTTTTCTAACTAGACTTATTATAAACAAGAGCAGAAACACACACACTATCAAATCAAAGAGTCACCTACCTTGGCTGATGTCTATAGTCGTGCGGCTGCTTCTATTTTCGTCTTCTTTTTTCTTTCTATCTGGTAGTTTTAAGTCCGTTGAATTTCAATCGTCGCCGTGGCAACCAGCTCGCATCTAACTGTTTTGTTGTCTCAAAACAGCAAGTCACTAGGCACCAATTATGCGTCTTAATGACTGAGCCGGTTAGAATAGAGAACAGAGAATTGAGAGAGCGCGCTTCTAATGGGTTGACGGGAGTGTAGTCTTATCTGTTGTGTCTCTCTTCACCGGCCGATCTCTGTTACTCCTCTACTCGCGAATCCGTGTGCCGAGGTCTTTTTATAATCTTCCAGAACCGGGACTTTTTCTTCCGGTTTTGCCTCGCCCACGCACGCCCACGTAATTCTCAGAGACACCTGTTCTGTTTGCCTCTGTAGTTATTTCCGCTGCTGCCGGAAATAAGGTCAAACGACATCCGTTCCTTTCAACGACCGGAAACACCCTCGCTTGCATCAGCCTTCCTCGGGTGGGGCCAGATTGTTATATTACACATGCTTCTTGGTTAGCCATCTTTGTTAATCTCCAAAACTCTCAAAGTTTTTTTTCGATCTGTTAAAAAAAATTAAATCCCTTTAAAAAAGAAGTAAAAGAAAAAATTTTTTAAAAAGTAAGCTTCTATCTGTATCAGAAGTCCTTATACCGAAAAATTCACTGTATTTATTGAATGACCGTCGTTTATATATTATATCAAATAAATTTCGAATTCTACATCCGTTGTATAGCTATATCAGTGAGAAAAATTTCGCTTCTTCAGCAATGATCAGAAACAAAAATTTATTTCAAATATGGTACAAAAATTCATATACTTCAAGGAGCCCAAAAGGAAGTTTGCATAAAAAAGGGCGGATTTAAGAAAGAACAAATTATTAATTATATTAATAGGATCTTATTTTTGAAGATTTTAGTTACATGCTTTTTCTTTGGGGATTTAATATATATATATATATATATATATATATATATATATATATATATATATCACTATACGTACCAACAATACAGTAGCACTAATCAAGACCGAAGTTAGAAAAAACTAACGCTAACAAATCAGTAACGTAATCAAACCCCCATTTATGTTAACAAAGATTCCAATCATCCTCAGCATATTTTAAAAGCTATACCCAAAAATATAGGATACGGACTTTCTTATAACTCTTCCAGTCTCAATATATTTGATAAACACAAGAAGATTTATCAATCTGTCCTATTAAAAAGTGGATATAAAGATAAAATACAGTTTACTGTACCTAGCAACGTTAATACTAAGAATAGGGCAAGGAAAATAATCTGGTTTAACCCCCCACTTTCAATAACGAAGTTAAAACTAAAATTGGGAGGATATTTTTAACTTAATTGACAAATATTTTAGTAGAAATAATTGTCTTAACAAAATCTTTAATAGAAATACTATTAAATTAAGTTATTCATGTTTGCCTAATGTAGGTAAAATTATTAATGGTATTAATAAAAGTAAGTTAAAAAAAACCTGAGATGCTTAGTTCCAAACCTAAATGTAATTGTAGACGGAAAAACGAATGCCCCATTAATGGTCACTGTCAACAATCTAGTGTCGTGTACGGTGTTAAGGTTTATACAGATGAAAACGATACCAATCCTAAGTCCTATATTGGGGCGACTCATGACACTCTTAAAAGAAGATTTTACAATCATAAAAGTTCATTCAAATATAAAAAACATAGCCATAATACTGAGTTGGCTACGTATGTATGGCATCTAAAAAATATTACTAATAAGGACCCTATTCTTAAATGGGAAATAATTTTTAAAAAATGCCCTAAGTATAAAGTAGGTAGTAAGTTTTGCCAACTTTGTGGTGAAGAAAAATTGGATATAGCGTTATTTGAACCTTCGCATAGCTTACTTAATTCTAAAACAAATTCTCAATAAATGTATTTATTAAAAAAATCACTTACTTTAATTTTTTTTTTTTTTTTTTTGCTAATAAAGATTGTTTTAACCTATTATTTTTGGTTTGGTATCTTCTGATGAGAACTATTTATTTTGCCGTTCGGTCTAATTTGTTAGCCAGGTCCTGACGATCCGTAGAGTGAAACCGCGGTCGATGTTTGGCTCACTTTTAGATTTAGTTTATTATATATATATATGTGTGTGTGTGTGCGTGTGTGTGTAGTTACTATGCTAGTTTATTTGACTTGTGTGCTCATCTTTACGTCTTGAAGGTTCGGGTAGTCAAACGTTTATAGATGCGGAAGTTGAAATCGGAGATAGATTCTGTTTCACTTCACACTACCGCCCTTGGAGAAGGCATGAATCCATTACCTTTCAACTATAGTTAAATAGCAGGGCAGACTGGGATCTCTTGCCTTGGTTGACAACATAGAAGGAAAACTGAATTTATAGGCTTAATTTGAAAGTTGTTCTTTTTAATCGAACAATACAAGGATATTTTTTTTTAAATATTCATTTCATCCCAAGCAAGGCAGAAATGCCACTGATGCGCAGTGGGGGGGGGGGGGGTCAGTGAGAGAATAAAAAAGATACAGGGGATGTCGAAAAAAAGTTAAGAGATGATATTTTGTTAGAAGGAAAGAAAGAAAGAAAGAAGGAAGGAAAGAGAGAAAGAAGGAAGGAAAGAGAGAAAGAAGGAAAGAAAGAGAGAAAGAAAGAAGAAAATAAAGAGAGAAAGAAAGAAAGAAGAAAATAAAGAGAGAAAGAAAGAAGAAAATAAAGAAAGGGAAAGAAAGAAGGAAGGAAGGAAAGAGAGAAAGAAGGAAAAAAAAGAAAGAAGAAAATAAAGAGAGAAAGAAAGAAGAAAATAAAGAGAGAAAGAAAAAAAGAAAGGTAATAACACTCACATGTGTTTAACGTTTACTTCAGTGAAATAAAAAAAACACTTGTCAATTTCAAATCCTTTCATTTGTACCCTCCTACTTCCTTGATAACTTGAATGTTATACTTATGATTGTTATTGCTATATTTTGTTCCTGTTTTTGTAAAGCTCAAATATTTAACAATGCAATATGGGAATATCTACGGGTATTTTATAGCCGTAGAACACGCAAGTTTTTTCTTTAACTTTAATTCAAGAATTAAGATTCATTAGAAAATAACAGTAAGAAAACCGTGGCTTTTTCACTGGTTTTTCTATTATTAATAAATAATTTCTCTATCGTTTGACCTGATTGTCAACTGATAGAAAAATAATTATATTCGACTTAATTCTTTATTTTCTTAGGCATCTTCTTTTTTTTTTTTTTTCCTATTTTCTCATACTTCTTTTCTTCGTATTTTGATTGACTGATTCATTTTTACGGCTTATCAACCCTTTTTCAGGTTATTTAAAGCCATAAAAAGTATTTTTAGATTATAAGAACTTTTTTTTCATCTAATAATGATACAAGTCTTACTAATTAATCCATAACTGGGGAAGAAGAGGTGGATTCGTACCTTTCGCGTGTAAGTAAATATAATGAATGCAACTGGAATTGAAATTCTGCCTTCCGATTTAAAATTCGGAGTCATTATCCATTACACCATCCGCACATTCAAACATAAAGTACCTGATATTCTCAATTAATCATCCATCCAGGAACTGACTAGGCTCGACATTGCTTAACTTTTGGTGAACGTACGGGAACCGGTGTTTCAATGTCATGTGGCCATAAGCTTTTATTATTTATTTTTTTCAGTTCTTTTATTAAAATATAAAGATACTAGCAGGATAGCCCGGCGTTGCTCGGATGTAATGGAAGCTTTAAAACTAATCCATGGTCCTGGAGCTCAGACTCAGCCTAAAGAATATTTGTGTGAAGTTTGGTGAGAATCGGATAAAAATTGTGGATTTGGATAGACATACAGGCAGATAAATAGACACACACACACAAACATCTTGCCTTTTATATATATATATATATATATATATATATATATATTATCGATTTTCTGCACTATTTGAATATTTGAAATAATAAGATAATTGCGAAAATTTACCAATCGCCTCTAGTATATATATATATAAATATATATATTTATATATATATATATATATATATATACTAGCAGTATAGCCCGGCGTTGCTGGAGTGTAATGAAAGCTTTAAAACTAATCCATGGTCCTAAAGCTCAGACACTTTGGACGTTGGCACGAAAGACTAAAAAGCAATAGTTGTTTCCAGTTAAAGCGAAACCGTAGACTGAAAGAAAAATCAATGGATGTAAATCAAATTTTGGTTTCCTGTTATCGATATCAAATTTTCTGCACTATTGTAAGAACTGCAACCTTGAAACTTCTGAATATCGTTTCTTTTGTCTTTGTCTATGAGTGTATCAAATTTGATTAAAATCGTACCACTCCTTCTATAACCGATTTTTTTCGATTTTCGATATTTATCGGGGGTACCTCGACACAAAACCTAGCTAAGAATAATCGCAGACACTAGTACAACTGTGTAAATTTTCAAGAAAATCGGTTCAGTCGTTTCGGAGTCTATAGGTAACGGATACACACACACACAGACAAAGTTCCATTTATAAATAAGTTTAGATTAGATTTTTTTTTTTTTTTGTGATCATATTTGCAGCTTCTTCTTCTTCTTCGTGACATGACTATTTGGGGTGTAAAAATGACTATTTGGGGTGTAAAAATGACTATTTGGGGTGTAAACGATCATGGGTTTCCGCAACTGTTTATTCTTTATAGCTTTTAGTCATGCTTACCTTTTAATATCTCCGCCAGTTGTTGGGTAGGTTACACACTGTTCTCTTGTATCCTTCTGGCCTTCAGTATCTCCTTCGTGTGTGTGTGTGTGTGTGTGTGTGTGTGTGTGTGTGTCATATTCTCTAAGAACTCATTATTCGTTATTCATTCCAAAATATTCAGCCGAGTTCAGCTTTTCTTTTTCTTTCTTTTCTTATTCATTTTTTCTTTTCCTTTTTTATTTAATTTCCTTTCTCTTCTTATTTATTTTCATTTTTTTCCTTCTTTTTCTTTATTTTCGTTTTTAATTATTTCCTTTTCATTTTTCTTTTTCTTTCTTTTCCGTTCTTTCTCTTTCTTTCTCTTTTTTCTTCTTTACCGTTGTTTTTCGTTCATTTTTATGTATTTATTTTTTATTTTGCTTTTCTTTTAAGTTATTTTTTCTTTCTTTTTTCTTCCTTTTACTTGCTTTTCATTTATTTCTTTTTCTCTTTTTTTTCCTTTATTGTTTACACACTAAATACATACCCTAAATTTGTCCTTTAAATCTAAAACGATATTAAAACGAAAATATCGATCTGTATGCCATAAAGCGTTTGCCTTAAACACCCTTATAATGAGAAATCAAAATTAATTCATTGCTTTATGTACTCAAAAATATAATCTAAACATATTTATAAATGGAAATTTGTGTGTGTGTGTGTGTGTGTGTGTGTGTGTGTGTGTGTGTGTGTGTGTGTGTGTCCGTTACCTATAAACTCCGAAACGGCTGAACCGATTTTCTTGAAAATTTACACAGTTGTACTATAAGTAGGTATAATTGTAGTTCTTAGTCTCAGCCATGATACCATTTACTCAGAGGACTTATTTAGCCTTCAAAATTCAGTTTACGACGAAAAAAACTTATTTGATATTGATACCAGGAAATCAAAATTTGACTTACATCCATTCATTTTTTCTTTCAGTCTACGGTTTCGCTTTAACTGGAAACAACTATTGATTTTTAGTCTTTTGCGCCAACGTCCAAAGTGTCTGAGCTTCAGTACCATGGATTAGTTTTAAAGCTTTCATTACACCCGAGCAACGCCGGGCTATACTGCTAGTAAATATTAAATAAACTCAGATTCAAAATAATAAGTGAAAAGGCGTTTGGGCTGAAAGGAGGGAATGCTTGAACCAAACGACGAATGCAAATTCATTACACATCAACTATTTTACACTTCACAAGGAAATTATTTTCCATTTATTCTGAAGACAGTAGAATTATTCTTCCTTAGCGCATGGCATCGCTTGAAAAAACGGAATCTGACAAGCAGTAAATTTAGACATGATTAGCGTGAACTTTATAGTTGCGCATCAGTTATTATCTGACTGTTTACAACAGATAAAAACTGTTTACAACAGATAAAAACTGTTTACAACAGTTCTAACTGAAGACGGAAAGTGCGGCACAGAGATCCAAAGGTGAATTGGCATGGCGAAGGACGCGTTCCATAAGTTGATTAAAGTATTAAGAGACAGGAAACTTTCATTAGAAACAAAGAAGAGAGTACTAGATTGCCATGTGATGTCAGTTCTTCAATATGGCAGTGAATGCTGGACAATATCCTCAAAGATGAAGGAAAAACTGGAAGCAGCTGATATATGGTTCTACAGAATGATGTTGCGGATATCATGTGAGCAATGATGAGGTTTTGGAAAGGATGGAAACAAAAAGGAAATTAATATTGAGCATCAGAGACAACTGAAATTCCTGGGGCATGCAATAAGGAAGGAGGGCTTGGAGAACCTGATACTAACAGGCCAAATAGAGGGAAAAAGAGACAGAGGAAAGCAGCGGATAACATATTTGAAGGGTCTGAGCAGGTGGATGACAGAACGTGGGTTACGAGATGTTACAGGAGAAAGTGTGCTAAGAACCACTAGGGATAGGGAGACATAGAAGGCCATGATCGCCTACGTTCTGAAAGGACACGGCACATAGAAGAGGAAGAAGAAGAAATTTACAACAGTGAACATGTCTTAGTCAGGCTCGTCGTCTCATTGCTGTGAGTTGAGGGTCGGTATAGTGGTCGAGCGAAGTGAAGCATTGGTATGTGAATTTGGTGGCATCATGAAATTTGGTGACATAAAGTGAACTTGGTGTATAATGAAATGTGAGTTCAATCCTTATGTTGGGTAGTACAGACTTAGTGGAAACAGGGAGAGCAATAATTATGTCGTACTAAATAAGATAGATTGGTTTGCTTTTTACCTCTTGTTAAACTTGTGGGTTATTTAATGCTGAAACATATTTTGTATCAGTCAGTTAAGTGCCATACGTGATACACGATTGGGCGATCATGTCTCGAAAGAGACATACCTGACTGGGCAGAAGATTTTCCCGCAGTAGGTTGCCATTACTTTCTGTGATACACTGTTTGCCAACCAAGGCTACAGAACCCAATCTGTCCTTCTATTTAACCCATAGCTGGAGAGAGAAGCGACGTATTAATACCATTCCCAATGGTATTTGCGCGTAAGTGAATCACTGGGGTATATGAACTCCATTCCTTGTGTAAAGCCTCGTTTTGAAGTCATGAGTTATCTCGCTCTAACCCTGCAAGTTACTTGTTCACCACTGCTGTAGCTGTCTATGTCTACTGGGCCATGTGTTCTTAAGTATATACCCCAGTGAATGTAATAAAGGGTTCGGTTCAAAATTCCTAGCACCTGAAGAAGACCAGAGCGTACAACGGAAGAAACGTCATACGCATGGCAACAAAGATGAGGACAATAGTCCGAATAACGTAAATACTGCAATAATAAGAATGATAATAAGTTAGTTAAGTTGGTCGACCGGTAGGTCGAGCCCTACCCGAAGGCTTTCTACCCGAAGGCTGCTACCAAGGAGTAAACGCATCTCCTATCCACGGATTTTTCCACTCACTATCGATTCTTCTCTTTGTTGCTGAGTGTTTAGCAGAGAGACGCCGGGTACCATTTTTAACGTCTCTTATATGATCCGGCTGGGAATCGAACCTGTAACCTCCCGCACCATTGCACTACGGCCGGTTTATAATGATCATAAAATAAGATGGTGAAGTTATAGATCGGCTTTCGATGTGTACATGAAATAAGGTCTGGACGTTTCAATGCGTAAAAATTAAATATATATATATCAAAATTACTTTTTGACATACTTTGATAAGAACAGATAAGCATACGAAGACATGCGTGCGACTTTAATCATTCTGACGCACGAAGATGACGTCAACACTTCTCCCCTCTTTCCTTCTCTCGTCCTATTTGTCGTCATCTGTCCCGCCCACTCACCTAGGGGTGGCAAAGGTGGGGTGTCAGACTTCTATTACTCCATTTCCACTTTCTGGTCACAGGTTTCATCAACTTCACAGCGCAACAAGGACATCAAACACAATAGACTGAAAGTTCACTGGCGGTTTTTAATTTGTAAATACTGGCAAACAAACAGGCTCACTGGATGAGGTGGAGGCTATTACAGATTTTACAAGTAGACTGACGTAACAGACTTCAAGATTTAGATATCCTGTTTGTTTGGCCAGGTCGTCACGATTCAGTACCAGACCTTTGACAATTAATATCAACTAATTATTATAAGTAGGTATTTTCACTGATTTACTAAACAAATTAGCATACCATGGTGAAAAAAATGTCCCAAAACTCATAGAAAACAAAATTTTATCGTAAAAATCTTACTGTTATTATCAAGAGAAAAGACCAAAATAACAATTTGATAATTAAATTATATTTTTAACCCTTTTTAGAAAGTTCGAAATTCTGGTTAAAATCTTGTTTTTCTTGCGTCAACGGTGGCGGGAAAGAGAGGATCAAAAATTAGTATAAAAATTATATCGTCTTTTTTTGCGGTGAGAAATTGGTAATTCTTGCAAAAATCGAATAATTGTTGGATTTTAATGAAACTTTCAGGACTTATTTCCAAGTTAAATATATATATATATACTTTTTTTAAAAGAAAAATCTTGGTAATTTATTTTTTTACATGTGCTAACACCCCCACTCAGTTATTTTAAGAAGTTTCGAGAATTTAAATTTTGTGCCATTAATGTTTATATTAATTAAAAGTAGGATCCTTGGAAAATCTAAATATTTAATTTTTTTTTTTTTTTTTTTTGTGAAACAGAACCTCCATTAAATGAAAATCTGTTCTGAATCTAAACTTATTTCTAACTGGAACTCTGTGTGTGTGTGTGTGTGTGTGTGTGTGTGTGTGTGTGTGTGTGTGTGTGTGTCCGTTAACTATAGACTCCGAAGCGGCTGAACCAATTTTCTTGAAAATTTACACAGTTGTACTATAAGCGTCGGCGAGTGTTCTTAGCTAGGTTTTGTGTCGAGGTACCCCCGATAAATATCGAAAATCGATAATCGAAAAAATCGGGTTATAGAAGGAGTGGTCCGATTTTAATCAAATTTGATACACACATAAACAAAGACATAAGAAACGATATTCAGAAGTTTCAAGGTTGCAGTTCTTACAATAGTGCAAAAAATCGATGATATATATATATATATATATATATATATATATATATATATATATATATAAAAGGCAAGATGTTTATGTGTGTGTCTGTTTATCTGCCTGTATGTCTGTAGTTTTTTTCAGCCCTTTTATTTTAGTTTTTGCTTCGGGTTTGGCTCTAAGTAGGTATAATTGTAGTTCTTAGTCTCAGCCATGATACCATTTACTCAGAGGACTTATTTAACCTTCAAAATTCAGTTTACGACAAAAAAAAACTTATTTGATATCGATACCAGGAAATTAAAATTTGATTTACATCCATTCATTTTTCTTTCAGTCTACGGTTTTGCTTTAACTGGAAACAACTATTGCTTTTTAATCTTTCGTGCCAACGTCCAAAGTGTCTGAGCTCCAGGACTATGGATTAGTTTTAAAGGTTTCATTACACCCGAGCAACGCCGTGAAGAAATAATAAAAAGTCATAAAACTAAGACATTATTTACTTACAAAAGCTTTTGATTGCTGTCATGAACAAGCTATATTGGAAACAGGGATGCAGTGGATATCGGCTGGGAACGAGAAATCGGGGAGACAAGTTCGAATTCTAGTCGAATTCGTTTCATTCACTTACGAGCAAATACTTTTAGGAAAGCTTCTCCCTCTAACTACGGGTTAAGCAGCAGGGCAGATTGAGTTCTATAGACCTGGTTTGCAACCAATCAACCACAGAAAAAAAATTACAAGCTACTGCGGGAATATCTTCTTTCTAGTCAGTCATATCTCTTTCGAGACAGGATCACCTAAGCATGTATCACATATGGCACTTAACTGACTGATTGAATAGTTGGAAACGTAAGTAAAGTTTCTGGCCATAAAGTGGGGGATTAGTTTTCTAATGTAATAAATTGATCCCCCACTAATTCGTACTTAATATAATAATCAATCTCTTCTCCTTCCTAAGCTAGGGGTTAAATAGCAGGACAAATAGGGTTTCTATAGCCTTGGTTAGCAACCAGTCTATCGCAGAAAGTAATGGCAATCTACTGCGGGGAAATATTCTGCCCAGTCAGTCATGTCTCTTTTGGGACATGATTGCCCAAGCGTGTATCATGTATGACACTTAACTGATATTATGAACTGTATTGTTTCATGAATAATGAATTTTAAAAGGATTGTTTTCATTATTTTTTTTATTTTTTAATTTTAAATAGGATAAGTTATAAATTTTCAAATCTTTTAACGTTCTGCATTGCTTTGCGCTAGTGAGGTGATATTTTATTAAGTAAAAACTCTATTTGTTAATCAAATAATGAAAAAGCTTGGTACAAATCAGCAAAAACCAATATTTTAAAAAGAATTTTGAATTTTTTGGATGCGCATAAACATGTCGATTTTTGTAGTTTCGGTTGTTTATACACGACATCATCAGAAAATAAGAGCGATAATTATAGTAAATTTACAGCCAAAATATCTAAGATTCAATAAGACAGCAAAGAATATTTTCCAAAACTTTTAAGATTACTTAAATTAAATTACTTACGGAGAACTTAAGAATTGTATAAAAATGGTGCTTACAATATATTCCTCAATTAATTTTTGCGGATATATCCTACGTGGAAAAATAATAGATAAACTTTGATCTATCATTCAAACTGTCAATATGTCAACACCTTAAAAAAAAACAAGTATGGATTTCTGCAAAATTTTAAAATGAAAGTAATATTTGTTTCAAATCAGATTAATTATATTTTAAATCAGCTAATATTCCTCAAATAAAGTTTCAGAAAAGTATATTTTATTTTTGGGTGTTTCTTTTTAATAAAGAGAATTATATTCTGATGAGAGATGGTACAAACGGGGCTAAAATATTACAATTTTAGCAATTTCCAAACGAACATTCTTTACAGTCAATTGAAATCAGTTTTGAAATACAGCAAGGAATTTTGTTTACTAGAAAAATTACATTTAATCTACTAGCCTGAAATTAAAAGTAAAATAAAAGAATGTGTCTCTACTTCTGAGATGAGGTAGTATTTGTGCGTTGTGGTGCAGTGGATATCGGCTCAGAACGAGAAATCCGAGAGTCGAGTTCGAATTCCAGTTGAATTCCTTGCATTCATATACATGGAAATACTCTTGGGAAAGCTATTAATCTGTCTCTTCTCTCCAGTTATGGGTTAAATAACAGGAAAGATTGGGTTCTATAGCCTTGGCTAGCAACCAGTCTACCGCAGAAAGCAATGGAAACCTACTGCGGGATAATCTTCTGCCCAGTCAGTCATGTCTCTTTCGAGACATGATCGCCCAAGCGTGTATCACGTATGGCACTTAACTGACTGACCCTTCTTACAGTGGGTTGTCTACTAACAAGGCAAAATCAAAAATCTGTTTCAACACGCATACACACATCAGCAACGGATAACCCACTATAAATTTCATGACAGATAACCTGGTCCCCATTCCGATTTATTACATTTTTTTTTCGTATCACCCCGAGCAAGGCGGTAACGCCACTGATGTGCAGGGGGCTACGTAATAGTGAAAGATTTGAAAAGAGTAAGCCGGAAACCACATCCTAAACAGGGAACAAGGGATGAGCCTCTTCACCTGTTCAATAGACGTGGGTGGAGTGTGAACCGGGTGTGAACTGTTCAGACATAGTTCATTTTTATTTCCATGTTTACGACGTTTCGGCTGTTGTACGCTCCGGCCTTCTTCAGGTGCCAGGAATTTTGAACCGAACCCTTTATTTCGATTATTGGGGTATATTGTTCTCATTCCATGTTCGATACCACTTCCGGACGCCATGTAGACATCTCACGTTATTTGTTTACCACTGCTGTAGCCAGGCATTGAACTTAGAACCCTTTGGGTCAAGTCACTGGAACGAACAAAGGCCTATATCCACTGGGCCATGTGTCCTTGAATTTTTCTGTGGAGGTATCTAATTTTAACTTTGAAAATCAAAACTCCTTCTGACCGTTAAATTAACTTTTTTTGTAATTATTAAGTCCA
The DNA here is from genome assembly GCA_037127315.1 of Ascarosepion bandense. Lineage (NCBI taxonomy): Eukaryota > Metazoa > Mollusca > Cephalopoda > Sepiida > Sepiidae > Ascarosepion > Ascarosepion bandense. The sequence goes on from JBBBDQ010002008.1 coordinate 945,864, forward strand.
TTCGTCTGAAGGTTTCAGTAATTGACTGCCATTTTTTTTCTATTATCTTTATACTAAGTTTGATTAATTAACTTATGCACTGTTTTGGATGCTCTTGTTATTGGTCATAGGTTGATTTGTTCTTTAGTTTTACTACATACGTTATATTTAATAGGATACGTGTGTTTGAGATGACGTCTCTGTTTGTTAAACGGTGTATTTTTTGCCTACCGGTCTGTTTCTGTTTTGTTTTTGCTTTTTTCTTTTTTCTTTTTGCTTTTTTCAAAGACTTTCATCAAAAATCTGATGTACCCTTAGAAATATGAATTTTCTTTTCTGTTTTCTTGGCAATTCTGAACAAGAGCCGGAAGAGAGTTTGACAAACGAAAGGCGCGAGAAAAGGAACTGTTGACATAGGACTTACGGTTACATCTAGCCATTACAACTGGCAATTGATGAGACTTTACCGCCAATCTAGTTTCTTTCAACACACACACACACATACACATACACACACACACACACACATATATATATATATATATATATATATATATATATATATTAGATTAATGCAAATATAAAATCTGTCAATTAGTGTAGTGTTCAGGAAAGCATCCATATGGGAGCCTGTTCCACAAAGTAGCAGGATTTTTCTATGTTAGGACGTCCATGGGACAAATTAGTCCCATTTTCACTTTAGTGTACACAGGTCTTCCTCTTTCTTTGCATTGTGGTTATCTGTTGCCTTCTGCACTGATTTGAATTTATATTTGCCCGAGATGGTTTGCTGGGTTCCCACCCAAACAATAAACATTATACTATGTTACATGGTACAAGCAGCAAGGAATTATCGCTGATCAAAAGCTATTGCTGAAGGAATCCCTTTAAAGCTTTTAAAATAAAATTCCATCTAACCTGCTATTTTGCCACTAGTGAGGAAGAAGTGGCTTCGTGCCTTTTCTCAATTTCATTAGTGCCAAGTGAACGCAAACCGTCCCACCCAGAGTTTGAACACGGCACGAGGATTCTATTTTTTAGTGCTCCTAACCGTTTAACTATTTCTGTTTGCCCGAAACCATGTTACCAATTTTCTCTCACATTAGAGACAAAAACACCAAACTAGTGTATGATTCGACAACTTCGCAATGAGTCTGTCGATTACACCATTTGAATTGTCAGCCTTAACGTTTAATAAAGTCAATAGGAAATGGGTCAGTCAGTCAGTTAAGTGCCATCAGTGATACACGCTTGGGCGATCATGTCTCGAATGAGACATGACTGACTGGGCAGAAGATTATCCCGCAGTAGGTTGCCATTGCTTTCTGCGGTAGACTGGTTGCAGCTAAGGCTATAGAACCCAATCTGTTTTGTTATTTAACCCATAACTGGAAGGAAGAGATGGATTAATACCTTTCCTAAGGGTATTTGCGCGTAAGTGAATGCAATGAATTCGACTGGAATTCGAACTCGGCTTCCCGGTTTCTCGTTCCGAGCCGATGTCCACTCTACCACAACGCACATCAAATTTAGTCAGTTAAGTGCCATAAGTGATACACGCTTGGGCGATCATGTCTCGAAAGAGACATGACTGACTGGGCAGAAGATTATCCCGCAGTAGGTTGCCATTGCTTTCTGCGGTAGACTGGTTGCCAGCTAAGGCTATAGAACCCAATCTGTTTTGTTATTTAACCCATAACTGGAAGGAAGAGACGGATTAATACCTTTCCTAAGGGTATTTGCGCGTAAGTGAATGCAATGAATTCGACTAGAATTCGAACTCGGCTCCCCGATTTCTCGTTCCGAGTCGATATCCACTGCACCACATGGGTAGAACATTAAAAATGCCAGATAATATAACCATTAGCATCCGTATTTTTCTCTCTTGAAAAAGATTAGTAAATACTCTGTGACTGGAGATCTGCTCGCATCCCTGTAGTTATCGGTACGAAAAGGGGTCAATTAGTGTGACAGACTAGGTTCTATTGCCTTGATTGGCCACCAAGAAAAAGATAACTCTAAATTCTAAACCGGTTGGGTGTAGGGCTGGCTTCACATTAGTAAAAACCCTTTGTTAGAGAAACGACGAAAACATCGCCTAGCGTGGTGAGGCTACGTCTCCGTTCTTCGGGGGGTATAGCACTAATGAAAAGGATAGATAAAATAAAAATCGCCTGGTTTCCCCCACAATTAAATTATGTAATTGATAAGTTGGCTTGTGTTGTAGAGTAAAAAATACACCCCTAGTAACACAAATGAACTAGACTTGCAGCCTTAAATGGAAGAGTTCAAAGCACTTGGAGTCAGTCAAGAGTATTTCTGGTATTATGGTGGACGTGGACGTGGACGTGGACAGAAATGTTAGTAAGAAAGCATTGTTTTGGTGATAGGAATACTGTGACATGCCTGGGTCAGTGATTGTGACTAGCTAAGTTTAACGTTAGGACTAGATGAAGACCAGCCTTCCCCATCCCCGTATTCGGCCCTGTGCCACATTTTTTGTATTCTTATACAAAAATAAATAATGTCAAGAGTATTTCTAACAGACGTTACGGTTTAGTTTGGTTTATTTTGTTTTACGGCATATCACCTAAATGGTTATTTAATACCGACAAGACTTTTATGGCAGATTCGTCTGAATAGAATATGTATTCTTTATAAGAAATCACTTTATAGATGAGTCTCATTGATTTATTTTTGTGAAGAGGGTTTTTGTTGCAAATCGAATGTATTGTTGTAAATATTATTTAAAAATGTATTGCTGTTGTTTTTACTATAAACACCAATTTTTATACTTTCATAGTGACTTAACTCCAGTTTGTGGGTTAACTATATGGCCATAGTTGGGATCCTAACAGGTGCTACCACCCCGGCTCAGAGTAGACCTGGGAACAGCAGCAATTAAGTATACCGGATAACGCCAAATCCCAATACACTGGCAGACATATCACTGTCAGAATTTATGTTTGCAAGAAATATTAAATCACTGTTCGACCAGGTCAAAAAAGAACAGGAATGGATAGCAAAAAATGTGTTACATTTGTCAAAATTACCGAAAAAGTGTTTTTCAGGGTATATAAGTTTTACTGAAGAAAGACCCACAAGAAAAGAAAAACCTATGAAAGTACTGTATTACATTTTAATGTACAGACACCCCAAGAATTTGTTGAATGTACTAGTACGATTACCAGAAAAGAGAAACGTATGAAAAACTAGAGGTTGACCAAAAATGTAGCTAATTCAAAGTTCAGTATGTTAGTGAACTCTCCAGAAATTATAGGGGTGAATAATAATAAATAAAATAAAAAGATATTACGAAAAAGGGGATGTTGTGGATTAAATAATACACCCCCAGTACAACAAATGAACTCGACCAGATGCCTTAAATGAAGAACTCCAAGTGACTCTAAAATTATGTTGGAGCCAGTTTTCAGAGTATTTTTAACAGACGTACGGCGAGTAGCCTAAATCTTAATATTATAACCGCTAAAAGCGAGTTATCGCAGTGATTAGGACATAACAATAGGGAGTTCAATTTCTGGCCCGGTTAGTGTAGACTTGGACTCCATAGAAATCACGTTCAATTTCTGGCCCAGTTAGTGAAGACTTGGACTCCATAGAAACAACGTTAGTAATAATGGGTCAATACTAAATGAGAATTCAATGAGATGTCCCGAGAAATGATCAGCAGTACGAAAACATTTTACCCTCGTAGAATAAATAACGCTTTTATTTCGAAGTTCCCTAAAAGTTACCCGGATCGAAAAAGCACTTGCTGAATCAACGGTGGGCACAATAGCCGAAACGTTACGAAAACAACACAGATGATTGCAACAATCTGAATGCAAATAATGTAAATAAACTCTTTTCATTTTTATGAATACGATACTTGAAACATATCTGAAATCAAGTCTCGCTTATACAACACGACCGGTTTTGTAGTAAGCAGCCCAATATCTCGAAATAAAACGTTGAACACACAGAACGATACAAATGTCCGTTATTGTCAACGAGTGCCTTTTATTGAACAATTGTACACGAATTTTTGACCTGACCAACAAAATCTTCCATATAAAAAAAAAAACGGGGATTGGTCAAATTTTTGAGAAGAGTGTCAAGTCGGGAACTTTTCAGTGCCTCAACCCCAATACCATTTCTTTGGTCGTGTCTACTCTTATAAAATCTTTACAAATCCCAGGGTTCCCTGTTTAACAGAATTACAGCCCAAATAGTAAAATAAAAAAATACTCGAATATTGTTTACCAGGCTCACGGGCTTGAAGGTAGACAACGACTTGATTAAAAATAAATGGAATCAGCTTGGAACGAGAAATCGGGGAGCCGAGTTCGAATTCCAGTTGAATTCATTGCATTCACTTACACGCAAATACCCTTGGGAAAGGTATTAATCCGTCTCTTCCCCCTAATTATGAGTTAAATAACAGGACCGATTTGGGTTCTAAAACCTTGGCTGCCAACCAGTCTACTGCAGAAAGTAATGACCACCTACTACGGGATAATCTTCTGCCTAGTCAGTCATGTCTCTTACCCAAGCGTATATCACGAATGGCACTTAACTGACTGATTGAATTAAGATACATTTAATTGCCATTAGGCTGAATATATAATTGAACATTGAAGGTGAATCTAACAGCATAATAGGCCAGGTTATCTTATTTAAATTACTAGCAGGATAGCCCGGCGTTGCTCGGGTGTAATGAAAGCTTTAAAATTAATCCATGGTCCTGGAGCTCAGACTCAGCCTAAAGAATATTTGTGTGAAGATTGGTGAGAATTGGATAAAAATTGTGGATTTGTATAAAGGACATACAGGTAGATAAACAGACTCACACATCTTGTCTTATATATATATATATATATATATATATATATATATATATATATATAATCGATTTTCTGCACTATTGTAAGAACTGCAACCTCTGAATATCGTTTCTTATGTCTTTGTCTATCCGTGTATCAAATTTGATTAAAATCGGATCACTCCTTCTATAACCCGATTTTTTCGATTATCGATTTTCGATATTTATTTGGGGTACCCCGACACAAAACCTAGCTAAGAACACTCGCAGACTCTTACAGTACAACTGCGTAAATTTTCAAGAAAATCGGTTAAGCCGTTTCGGAGTCTATAAGTAACGGACACACACACACACACACACACACACACACACACACACACACACACACACACACAGACAAAGTTCCATTTATAAATAAGTTTAGATTTAGATTAGTTATTATTCTTTGGTTCTCTTTTAATTCAGTCTTCGCCACCGTAAATATCAACACTAAATTATGTTCATGAACATTCCGATATGGTAGGAAAAACTTAACAAATATATAAAATTAAACACTCATCAAGTCTAATTTAATCCTTAAGTTTGGTTTTCTGCTAGTTTTATGATGTCGCGTGTCAAATTAGGCAATGATAGTTCGGAGGCCACCTACTTTTGTTGCCATATCAATCACAGCATATTACGCAGCACTTATTTCGATTACCGCGTTACTTAGAAGGTTGACTTCGCGACTTATGTAAATGCAAAAGGTTGGCAATAAGTGACAGCGAGCAGAAAAGGCACTGTTGAATATCTATGGCCAGTTCGTTTAAATAGTGCACTTGCGTCATGTGACAGTAATTGTACCTCCCCCCCCCATTAGCATGGAACAGGCTAGCCTCCCTGAGAGTAAAACACTACGCCTCCTTGGCCTCACACTCTCAGTGGACCTCAAGTGAAATGACTATATCGAATCCATTACTAAATCCGCTGCCAAGAAGGTCGGTTCACTGTGCAAGGCCAGGAAGTTTTTCCCGCCTGAGTCCATCCTACACATATATAAATCTACCATCCGCCCGTGTATTGAATACTGCTGCCACATCTGGTCGGGTGCCCCTGCTATTCACCTCGGGGTTCTTGACAAAATCCAACGGAGAATCTGCAATGTGATCGATACCGACTTAGCAGCTCGGCTGCAGTCGCTCTCTCACCGGAGGGACGTGGCTTCCCTGTGCCTTTTCTATAAATACTTTCACGGCTTCTGCTCCGATGAACTTAGATCACTGGTGCCTACTAGGTATGAATTCACACGAACTACTAGATTAGCTACTAGGTCCCACCCTTTTACAGTGAAGCCAATAAAATGTAACTGCAATTTCTACTCTAACAGCTTCTTTTCACGCACTTCCTACCTGTGGAGTTCCATTTCATATACTTGCTTCCCCGACAACTACAATCTCCAGGAATTTAAATGTAAGGTCAATAGACATCTCTTATCCCACTAACTCGCATCCATTCACACAAGCTCTTTTTCCATCTACTCCACCCACATACTTGGTATCCTCATCCGTCTATTACCCTCCTCCTGACATTTCCTATAACTAACTCCTCTTTCTCCTCACTTTGCCTTATGTAACCCCCTGCGCAACAGTGGCAGTAGAATGCCTTGCTTGGGGTGAAATGATAATAAAAAAAAATGATGCATTAAAACAAGTAACCAAGAAACTATTTGAAATTCTCTGAATATCGATGCCAATATCAATTCAGTTCCTGGATTTTTTTTAAGAATTTGCCTTACTAATTTCACATTCAACCAAATAAAAGGATGTTTTTTCATTGTTTCTCGTTTTTTCGGCTCAGACCTCCGTTTCTTACAGTTTTCATTCTACGTCCTTCTCCAGATGCATATGCCCACCTCGGCTGGTATAATGGCTTGCATTGAATGATGTTTAATAAGCTCGTCTCCTGAGACCTTTTTTTTTTTTTTATCATTTCATCACACACAAGGCGGAAATGCCACTAGAACGCAGGGGGTTACAGGGAGTGAAAGTGAAAGAAAAGACTGCTAATAAGGAGGATTGAGAAAAGGACAAAATATAAACGGGATTTAAGATAGAACAGCAATCGGCAACCCGCGGGACACATCCGGCCCGCTACCTTACGCTGGACACGATATATATATAGGTAAACCAAACCAAAGTGACAGTAGATAATCTGAATATATTGCGTCGAAATTAAAAAATATATATATTTCTTTTTACCTGGAAAGTGTTTTACTTTTATTTTTTATTTGTAGTGATCGCCAAAATTAGCATACGGCCTCCCTTTTACTTTTTCTGTGAAATTGCTTTCGTGGGCGCGCACTTTTAAATGAATATAAAATAGTGTTTTCAACCGATTTTAATGGAATTTTATTTCAGTAATGATTTATGAAACATTTATTTTTAAGATGTAACTTTTTTTAACAAAATTCCCGTCAGATATTAAATTCTATTGAACCCTTGCTTTCTTCTGACACATAGAAAATTTATTCACATATTCAATAGCATGGTTCTTCTTCATGACACTGGAGCCATAGCTGTTTGGCCCTCCTCCATGATTCTACATGGCTTTTTGGCCCTCACTCTCCAAAAGATTGCCGACTCCTGAGATAGAAGATGGCGATTGACGTTGCATTTAAATTTTTGAAGATGGTATTTATCAGGGAAGCACGTAAATGGAAGGGAGTTCCACAGGCGGAAGATGCGAGAAAAAACTGTTGGAGTAAAAGTGGCGGTTGCATTTAAGTATTTCAAAAGTAAAAAAGGTGGGACCTATATGCCAATCTAGTAGAATAATTAAATTCATGTCGTCGGGGCACCAGGAAAAAAGCTCGCCAGAACAGTTGACATAAAAATATTTGGGAAGCCACGTCACGACGGTGAAAAAGTGATTGAAATCGAGCTGCCAAGTCAGGATCTATTATATTGCAGATCCTTCTTTGGATTTTGTCAAGAACCTCGAGAAGAATAGCAGGAGCACCAGACCAGATATGGCACCAGTATTCAATGCACCGACGAATGGTAGATTTGTAAATGTGGAAGATGGACTCTATCGGAAAAAAATTTCTTGCACGATTTTATAGATTAGGTTTGAGTCTAATGAAGTATCCTGTCCTCGTAGATCAGACTCAGACGATAATGACCACGATATATAACGCGTGGATTGAACACTTTACGATGTGCCTACGAAGTTAACGAAATTGCCTAGAGAATCATTACTATTGTGTAGTAAATTCGAGCCTAAATAGCTGAGCTACACTATTGTCCTTGTGCCAGACTTAAGTACAGTTTAGTAAATACGACCCACCTCCGAAAATCTGATCAAATATCAACATTCTGAACTCTCCTCTTGGTCGAAAATGTTTTTAGCACCCCTTGTGCTACTATCTCCTGATGAGTGGATCGAACAATTATATAAAAGGTTCGTCTACGAAACTCTGGAGTAGAAGTGCTATAACATCAATCACCTTAATAACAAATTATTTTTTACATTAATCATATATTATCCTGCGTCTATAGCACTCGGAGTTTCATGAAATCATCATACAGTAACTATGCAGTTATCAGATATAATATATATATATATATATATATATCAGCCCAAATAAACAAACATGTACACACTCACATATCCATTTCTCTCTCTCTCTCTCTCTCTCTCTCTCTCTCTCTCTCTGTCTACTCTACTATCAGAATATAGAATTTTCTAGTGTTCATTAAACTATAGGTTCAATTTCATTTTATTCTGTGGTATATATTAATTACATTAGGTAGGGCAAATTTCAACAATCAACCTCATGTATACTGAGACACCCCCTCTCTATCTATCTATCTATCTATCTATATATATATATATATATATATATATATATATATATAGTCATCCACAGACAGATCTGTTTCGCTGTATTACAGCTCATCAGTACAGCTGATATATATATATAGCTTTCGTTAAAATACCAATGAAAGATCAAGGTTTATATTCTTCTTTTACATAGGTTCGGATTATTGGGGTTTCCGGGTAGAGTTTGAAGATAAATTATCGAATGACTTCTGACCGTTTTCGGTTTTCCTAAGTTGATATATACAGTAGCGAGCATAAGGATCAGAATTATGATAAGAAAAACTCTGAATATGAAATAACAAATAACGTTTTATTTTAAAGCTTCAAAGAAAATTTTATCAAGAAAAAACAAGGTTATGTTTATTGAGCTTTATATTTTGGAACTTTATATCCTTATTTTTCCTTGATAAAATGTTCTATGAAGCTTTAAAATAAAAAGTTATTTCACATTTAGACTTTTTCTTAACATTGTTCTGATCTCTATGCTCGCCAATATATATATATATATATATATGGAGAGAGAGGGAGAAAGATTTAGATATTAAATATCCATGCTTCTTATATTCTAACAAAGGTTGCAGCAGCAACCGAATTTTTTTTCCAAAAGATTCACTGTACTCACATGTCAACTAAATAAAAAAATATTTGAAATATTTTTTATCATACAATATATATATGTGGGGGGGGGAGTGTACTATAGTCGTTAACTATAGTTAACTTGTACTATAGTAGTTAACTTGTACTATAGTAGTTAACGAGTTCAATTCGTTAGTGTTAATGAGTTCAATTCTTTCATGTCCGTCAAGACCAACTGTGGCTTTATGTAAGTCAAGACTTAAGGTTAGTAACTATTATAATTTCCCTTCATCATAGTGTTATTTCAAGACCCGTGCTATCGAGGTGGGGGTTCACTTATGACTATGAGTCATGATATAAACCAAATTTATTGCGGGATGACGGTTAGCGAATTGATCTAGTTGAATATTACTACTTTGTAGTGAGTTCGATGTATATTACGGCTACTCTAGACCACTGGTATTGTCCCGGGCTAAACTACATTTACTAAGGATAAATCAATGATTTTTCTTGCTAATTGGAACAGTAACAAGCCCTGTATTTTCTTTGCCAATTTAAAAACTCTTGATTTTTTGCAAGTAGGTAAATTTTTATTTGTGTTATTTACAATAGGACTTATCTCTGGAGTTAGGATGTTAAAAATAATTAGCAATCGCCTCAATGACAAATCTGTTCTCATTAATTTTATTAACGTTCTTTGATTTCAAGCACTTTATTGCAAAAAACGTTTGCCTTAAAAGCCTTTTCTATCCGTGCCTGTCAGTATTTTTGGCTTCACACTATCTTTGACATCGCTATATATATATATATATATATATATATATATATATATATATATATATATATTGTTTATAGATACGTAATTTAGAATAAAGCTCATTTCGTCTTTCTGCCTTGAAAAGGTCCATCACGGACGAAACGCGTAGGCGATTTAAAATACAGTTTTCCTCTGTTTTTTATTTTAGTTAACCATACTGTCCATAATCTCGGATTAAAACTGAGTATATTTTTACACACACATATATATATATATATATATATATATATATATATATATATATATATATATATATTCTATTTTTAAACGAGTTATTACGCTACCTAGGTTTCTACCATGAGTGGTGTCTTCAGGCGATTTTTAATAACTGATTTTACCGTTTACCATTTTTCTTTTTAAGAATGCTCTTGTAATGGTGTTTTATTTCAACAGGGAATCTATGAACGAGCAATTTTTAAATTAAAACGAATTATGGCGTTTCTATCCATGGCTTTTATGAACCTAAGAAGCATTTCTTAGTGTGGATGCATATATTATTATATAACACACACACACACATATATATATATATATATATAATATTCTACAATTTATATATACCTATATATATATATTATTATTTATTATATAACATATATATGTTATATAATAATATTATTATATATATATATATATATATATATATATATAGTTATGAGTTGTGATACTATTTAGCGCCATGTTTGTTGTTTTATCAGTGGTTTTAACTGATAAAATATATCTGTGCAAGCAGGTTTTTATCATAAATTGGTTGGTATCGTGGTGGAGATAGAGCGTTGATAAGTACAAAACTTTTGTTACTTTAACTGGGCAGGTTCATGCCGAATCAGGAGTTTTGCTAGGACACGGCTTTGATGTACTTACACGTCAGGGCTGATATGCCGTCTTGTCCTTTTTTTTTTTTTTTCTTGGTTATAAAGGTTATGATGTGTTTTTGTGAAACTGGTGTTGTTGGTGATTAGTGATTTTTTTTCTTTTTGTTTATTTTCTTTTTTTATTTTTGTATGCAGGCGTTGTGTTTATTATGCTTAGTTTTAATGTACGTGTGAATGGGTGTTTGCTTAATTGCTTTATATTGTTTTTAGTTTGGGTTGGTCTCTTGTTGTATTCACCTCTTTTATTAGTTTAACCTTTTCTCATCTATATATATATATATATATATATATATATATATGGGCAGCAATCTCTTTTTTATACAAGTTTCATTGAAAATGACAGACAAGATATTATCATGAAGCTTTTTATAAAATTATTTGTGTGTTCTTCAGATTTCTTTTTTCAAAACTCAAATTATATAATTTCGGACAAATCTTATATAATCTGAGTTCTGAAAAGAAGAAATACCATAAGAACACACGAAAGATTATATGAAAACATAATCATATCATGTCTGTTATTTCAGTGAAACCTATAGAATAAAGAGAAAAGTACCAATTGAAAACGTATTTCGGCCTAATATGTTTCGCTTTTATTAAATTTTCTTCAGAGACCGACAAAAAAAAAAAAAAAACAAATACATACGTATACATTCATATGAAAATCATATATATATATATATATATATATATATATATATATATATATATATATATACACTCTTATATACATATACATACACATATATATACATATATATATGAGTGTGCGTGTGTATACAAATATTTCTATTTCAACACACACACACACACAACCGTATATATATATATATATATATATATATATATTATTGTTATATTTACATATTGATAGATACATATATACATACACACACACACACGCACATATATATGAGCTGAGTGAGTATACAAATATTTCTCTTTCAACCACGCACACACCATATATATATATATATATATATATATATATATATATATATATATATACTTTTTTAGAAATTAAACGTTGGATATTTGCATCATTTTCTTCTTGGAGCGCCTAGACATTGCATCTGTAATCCTTTAAGCTTTTTTATTTATTTTTAAAAACTAAAAATGCGAAAATGTCTCATGTTTCCTCATGCGGTATCGTCAAGATGAATATATTAAATGTTTAATAAGTTCTATCTGACCATGCAAAAGATCACCATAATAGTAGGGCAATAGATGATATTTGAACTCACTTCTTAACAATCACACGGTGGGCACTTTCGTCTCATATCTTGATAAGACCGAGATAACTCAACAGTGGCTGTATAGATTAGATTAGCTATATGGTCCGTAAGCTTATCGATCTGTAAACCAGGAGGTAATTTATGCGCGCCTCTGAACTCGTGCAAGCCTGTTACCATGCGATCGCAAACCCCATGTAGTCATTGCCCACGTCCTCACACTCCTTAAATACGCAAATAAATAAAAGTTCCCTTTTCATTTCATGTCGACTCACTCGACTCTCAGTAGGTTAGTAGGCGAACGAATCATTGATGATGTGCACCCCCTCAGGCTTCTTCAAGTGCATTTGCCAGAGGCTCTCCTCACTTGAAAAGTTGGTGTAACACATTCTTCCTACCCTTGTTTTGTACTCTCATCTGGCATTATCACTATCTTATATTAGTCTAGCACAAGTCCATAAGAGAACACCTGGTGAGAATCAAACTCAGGTCATTGGTTTAATGTGAGTATCTTGCTACAAATGCCCTGTACCAGACTTGAGCACTTCCACTCTGATGTAATAGATAGGCTATTTTTATAGACTATGACGATTATAACTGCTTCAGTCCTCAGTGATTATCAACCCACTAAACTCAGCTTAATAACCCCCCCCCCCATAAAGTAGACCTTTGTTAGAATTGACCCGTTTTGCTCGAGGAATAGATTTGTGGTGTACCAAGTGAATAATCGAAGACCAGCACCTTTACTCAACAGACGGTTATCACATTGGTAGATACTTTTTTTTGTTTTGTTTTTGGAATTAACTAAGTTTGGCACAAGGCCGGATTCGTGGAACATCCATTGAAAATTGAACTCCTGAACTCGTGCTATCATCTTAAAACGCGAAACATAACTCTTTGACGAGTCACTCATTTTTTAAGGTAAGTCTCTCTCTCTCTCTCTCTCTCTCTCTCTCTGGTTTTGTATTTTATCTATCATGGCTCTCCACATCTTCCTTTAAGTATCATTGTTGTTGTTTCGATTAATAATTTTCGAACCTGCCATGATCATTGATTTGATTTGGGCGCCTCGACGTGGTGTAATGGTTAGCAAGCTTGTCTCGCTAGAACAATTACAACTGAGTAATGAGTCCGATGCTCATTAAGTGCCCCATATTTTCAGCCTTGTGCCACATATAAACTACCCTTAGGAAATTAATATCATTGATTTGTTACGCTTTATTATTTTTATTAAGGTAATTACTGTTTTGTTTCTCCCGTAGTGAAATGGTTAGTAAGCTCGAATCGTAAAAACACTTCGGAAATTATTTGATTTTTTACTGGTTTACTCTGCCCTTGTGTCAGACTTAACTGAGATTAGTAAACTGTTTTAAAGGTGCTTATCCTGTGAGGAATATAGCGAGCTGGCTAGTGTCACAAACTGGGTTTTTCATTTATGGCTTTGTGCCATACTTTGTGGGAATTTTATTACTGACGTAGGCTGATGTTACTAATGTTCGACCCTCACCGTGTGTCCTATTTCTGAGGCCTGGAGCCAGATTCAATGAAGTGTAATGATTTTCTTTTGTTACCGTTTATCTGTCACAGGCGAAAGACTATGTTAGAGGGTTAAAAAAAATATATTAAGCCTAAGCTCTAGATGGACTTCCCTCCAGATAGTACCTCTCCTTCGGGAAGGACCTTAGTTTATTGCCCGGCGCCTGAGGCGACCCCAAAAGAAGAAGTGCTGAGAGGGCTGATGCAATTTTTCCACCGTATTGTCGTTCAACCCACTATAAATCTCGACCTTGGGTCACATTTGGTAGTGACGTGGGCGCAATAAAAAGTACATATTTTTCCATAGTTTGTAGCAGCAGTAGCAACATGGCTGTTACGAGAATGTTTAGCTAGATTCACAAAGGAAACATGATATCGGGCCGACCCTCGGAGCTAATTGTGTTAGTCATTTTCACCAACGTTTGCAATCAGAGTTCAAAGCCAGTATTTCTAATGCTGATTTTCACGGCAAAAAAGACGCTCTATGCTTGGCGCAGCATTTTCTTCTTTTTCATTTTGTCTTTTAACAGTTTCAGCTAATTAAGTTTAGGTGTCAGCCTTCTTCTGTGGTGCTTTTCTAAGGGTAACTTAGATGTGGCACAAAGACCACCTAGTGAGGATCACTATTCAGTCGTAATTGTCAAGCTCGCTTACCATTATACCACGTTGAATTGCCCGAATAATTTTCTAAACGTAGCCTTAGATGTGGCACAAAGTCGAAAGTATAAAGCACCCAGTGAGGGTCGAATTCACTACTCCAGTCTTCTTGTATAACCGGTAACCTCTACCGTAAAGTAAAAGGCGCAGGATCACTTTTTAAGGTATTTTTTTTTATAATTGCGTATTATATAACGTGAAATACAATATTTTTGAAAAACACTAGAATTATTCATGTATTTATAAGTGAGATAAAATGAAAAGAATCTGTTGCGTTATTTTTTCAACAAACGAGGCTTGTTTTGAAAATCTTACATTCAGAATAATAGTTCTGGAAGACTTTAAAAAAATTTTTTCAGAAATTTATTTTGTTCACACTCCACCCACATCTATTGAACAGGTTAAGAGGCTCATCCCTTGTTCCCTGTTTAGGATGTGGTTCCCGGCTTTCTCTTTTCCAATCTTTTCACTATTACGTATCCCCCTGCACATCAGTGGCGTTACCGCCTTGCTCGGGGTGATACGATTAAAAAAAAAGTAAATATATAATCAATTCATCCCAAACAAGGCGATAATGCTACTAAGACGCAAGAGGATACTGGGAATGAATGACAAGGAAAATACTGTGGAAGAAACCGGAAACCCAGTTTTAAACGGGGGATAAACATTCTATGCCTATCTGTTGATACTGAGGGGACCGAGTGAAGAGGACGATATTACAATGGAGATTAAAAAGCACTCCACATCACAAATATAAACAAATTAAATTTTATAAACGTTAATAGGGGTGAGGGTCAATTTCTAATGTAAATTAATTGTACATTGATCCCCTCTAAACAAAAAACAAAGTATGCTTTACTACGCGAGTTCTTAAAATGAAAAATAAAATAAAACGTAATTCGTAATGGAGTGCTTAGTGGATCACTGGATAGTAATTAATATATTGAAAAAAAAAACTTTTTTTTTTTTTTAAATCACGAGATATTAATTAGCATATTTTGTTTTGGCTTTTGTAGGTGGGATCAATTTATTATGAATTTACATAGCAAATTGGACCCCGTATTAATTATTTATAAAATTTCATTATCTTTTTTTTTTTTTTTCGTGATCTGGAGTGCTGTTGTGAAAAAAAAAATGTTTGTAACAAACAGTTTGCTTTAGTGCTCGTTGTATAACTTCACTATTTAAATTATTTTTTAGTCGGATTCAAAATTCTATCACTCACGGTACTGAGAAATACACAACTTTCTCGACCAGCAAGCAATTCAAGAAGATAAACAAAGTCCGTGTGCGCAGCACGCGCTTCTGACATGCTAGTTTTGTCAGTTATCCATTGGCGGAAGTGTGTTTATTCTCCTTTTTTCCCTGGATATTGTAGCTTTTTTACCAATACACGAATGTAATTATTGTGGTCGGGCGTGGCTTTATGAAAGACGAGAACTTGTCCGAGACGAGACCTTAGAACTAATACAAACCGACGTCGAGGATCGGGTCAACATAAAAAGACAAAAAAAAATCAGTGTTGTTTCAACAGATGAGCCGCCGCCTCTTCCCTGCGTGTGCGCCGCTGTGTCTCGACGCACGTGAGGCTGACTCACCACTTGATGAACAATGACTCACCGTCACTAATAACCAACTCGATACCTACCGTTGCTCGGCAGTCAGTCCCAGATGTCAGTAAGCCTTGCCACTGTCGACGTCTCGGTTGCTCTCTCTTTCTCTCGTCATTTCGAATATCTTTTTTGTTTTTATCTTATATATATATATATATATATATATATATATACGCTTTCCCTCTCATCTTTTTTTTTTTTTTTGCTTTAAATTATTTATCATTTCTTTTTATTTTGTTATAAATTATTCGTCCACCTTCTTGTAAAACTGTTTCTTCCTCATCCCTATGTCGTAGGTTTTTTTTTTTTAATTTATCTCATTTTTGTCGCATTTTTCTTTAATTTCTCACTTGTGGGGGTGTAAAAGGTTTCTTTCTTTCTTTCTATTTGTCTCTCGATTTCTCGGTCCTTCTATATATTTTGTCCTTTTTTTCACAAGTCCTTACCCTTTCTCTCTCTCTCTCTCTCGATCATTCTTTTAAGATTTTTTATTCTGTTCGTTTTTTTTTTTCTTATCGATTTTTTTTTATTCGAACCAATTCATCTTTTCTTTTCTTTTTCTTCTTAAGTCAACTTTTTTGTCATTTATTTCTTTTCTTCACAATTTATTTTTGTTTTCTCTTTTCCTATACGTTTCTTTCTTTCGTTCTCCTTTTTTTATATTTGAAACCTCACTCTCATCTTCTCCAGAATTTTCTTTCATTTTTTCGTTGTTTTTCAATATTTCTTTTTTAAATCTTTCTTTCTTTGTGTGCGTGTTTTTTTTTTTTTTTTTTATTACCTACTCGGACGTCTCTATGAATAATGTCTTTTCTTTTTAACCTTTTCTTCAACTCTTTCATTTCTATCTGTTCTCATTCATTGTCACATCAGTTTTTGAATTGTTTTTCAATCAGACATTTGATCGACCCGTTTCTTTCATTTTACGTGACACTAACACTGTCAGCCAATTCAGGACGCTCAGCTGTTAATCGAATTTATATTTAAGGATCGTATTGAAATTGATTCAATTCAACATATCCACCAACTGGATTACCGTCTATCTTTTATCTTTTTCTGACAAAAGAAAAAATTGATAAGACCAGACGCTCACAAGTACCATAACAAGGCATTTAAAAACCAAGTCGCCCACATCAAAAAAAAAAAAACTGCTGTTAGTGTTAACAAAGAAAAAAAAAATCGCTTCGAATTCTTTACAGTTTACAGACAACAGATTTTTGTGTGTCTTTCTTTCATATCTTCCGCATTTTACTGCTCTCCTCCCGACAGGTCAACAGCTGGAACCCGTGTGACGACTTAAAACGTTATATAGTCGAGAGTCAAGTTGAGTGGGTGAATCTGGAAGTGACCGCGAAACAACAGCTTCTCATCGACTGACGTCATCTCCTGCCTCATGACGTCACAAGGAAGTCATTTCCTGGACGGGGTTCCCCCAGACTCAGACACTCAAGTCAAGACAAACAGGAATGCTATGCAACGAACAGTTGGTCAGAGTCGGTGAGTTGTTTGTATAATATATATATATATATATATATATATTCTTTCTTTTTTTCCAATTTGAGAAATATCCAGAAACAATTTTTACATATTCTTCTTATTAACTATATTTTTAACTAATTTTTTTTTTTTTTTTTTTTTTTTTTTGCATATGTGTTGTTGTTATTCCTAACGGTAATTCATTTCTAATTTCAAATCGCAATTAACTTTTAATGCTGCAGAAATTTATTTTCCAGTCGGTTTCTAATGAATATTTCCTGATGTCTGCAGTTGGTATTAGTGTCATAAAAATAAGTTTTTAAGATTAGCAATAACATTCATGTCAAAAACATACACTTAGTGTAAAAGGGAAAAAATGTGGAAAATCTGCAATTAAATCAATTTTAACTTTTTTTTTTTTATAGGACTATAGATACGAATGACCCTGATTCGTTAAAGAGTATGATTTTTTTCTAATTAAGAAACAAAAGAAGCTGGACCTTATTCTGCTGTCTTTACGAACTAATAATTATTGTTGAGGGTATTAAAAATATATTTATTTAATTTACGTCTCATTCAAATTAAAATAGTTCGATTTTCAAATTGGGAGAATAATTCGATTTTTACTGATTAAAAATAAAATTTTAAATAAAGTCCATTTTTTTAATATGCACCTATTCTTAAGTTCCTGTTGTTGGAACTACAAACAAAAGGTTTTTCTGAAAAAAAAGTTTTATATTTTCCTGTGGAAACAAATTAAGTTTGTATTATTTTGTTATAGCATTTTTTTTTTTTTTATCAAATGAATTCGTACTTTCTCTCTACTTTTCTCATTTCGGCAGATATTCCAACTCTTAAAGCTACAAACAAAGACACGATTTCGTTTCACTTTAAGTTGTTTTTACTTTTTTTTAAATCCTTCTCTTTCGCGCTCTTCTTTTTCGTTCTCTTTTTTATTCTCTCTCTCTCTCTCTCTCACACTTTCTCTTCTTTTTTTGTTCTCTTTCTCTCTCTCCTCTTTTTTCTCGTTCTGTCTCTCTCATTTCTCTTTTTGTTCTCTCTTTCTCACTTCTCTTTTTGTCTTTTCTCTTTTCTCTTTTTTGTTTTCTCTTTCTCTTTGTTTTTATTTCTTTTTCTTTTTTGTTCTCTCTTTCTCTTTTCTCTTTTTGTTCTCTCTTTCTCACTTCTCTTTTTGTCTTTTCTCTTTCTCTTTGTTTTTATTTCTTTTTCTTTTTTGTTCTCTCTTTCTCTTTTCTCTTTTTGTTCTCTCTTTCTCTTTTCTCTTTTTGTTTTGTCTTTTCTCTTTTCTCTTTTTTGTTTTCTCTTTCGCTTTGTTTTTATTTCTTTTTCTTTTTTGTTCTCTCTTTCTCTTTTCTCTTTTTGTTCCCTCTTTCTCATTTTACTTTTTGTTCTCTTTTTTTTTTTTTTTTACTTATCTTTTTGTTTTCTCTATCACTTATCCTTTTTCTCTTTCTCTTACTTCTCTTTTTGTTCTCTTTCCTTCTCTTCTTTGTTCTCTTTTTTTCCTCCTCTCACTCTTCTCCCTCGACTTTCTTTTAACCGTCAGTACATTTCCGTTAAAGTTATTCACTTCTAAAATTAGTTTTTTACAAATTTAAATCCATGTTCGTAGCCTGAGACACTCTGATTTATTTTATTATTTCAATGTTTCATTATCTAACGTAATTTATAAAAAAAAAGCATTGAACTTAAAATGCATTGACAAGGATGGGAATTATGTTGAAAACTATTTTTTTATGAAAATAAAATCTTTTTTATCATCAGGCTACAGACATACTTTCATATTCATAGCATAAGAAACATAATGTATCAGTTTTCAAAATCACAAAATGTAATCTCTCGTTAAAAGAATAAAATGTCCGGCAGTGTAACCCTGATATAAGAGAGTTGTTGTGACCGGAAAAGGTTATCTTATATCGGGGTTTGGTATATTTTATGTACATTAACACATGCTTTAGTTTGGGACCATATAAAATGTCTCTTATATCCGGGATTTCTCTTATATCCGGGTTATACTGTAATCTGAAGGTTTGTTGTTTTGTTTTTTTAACTTTTATATTCGTCCTTTCTTTGTTAGATTTTCTGGACTTTAAAAGTCTCTTGTTTTACTACTATTGTTGTGATAAGAAACCTTAACACCCAGTCCTGTTATTCTCTTTGTCTAGCCTATATAGTCGAGATAAAAATAGATGCAGTATAATTTCGAAAGCTCAAACTAGGGTATTTCTAATTTTTTCTTTTTTTTTTTTATTATACGTTTTCTCGCATAATTGTTTTCAATACCCAAGACCCTTGAACGTTCAAGTTTCAAATAATGATAATCGAATACACTACAGACAGCTTATATAACTTGAACAGACGTCTCAAGCTGAGACGTATGGTAAGTCTGTTTAACAGATTAAAAAGAAAAATACGAATTCATCTGAAGATCCCCAGATCATCCATGGTGCTGAACTTCTTGCTCAAACTGAGAACGAAATAAAAATAAGTAAAAAAAATAAATAAATAAATTTCTCTTGATTCCACTCTGACAAAGATTGTATCATTTGTCTAAAAAATCATTACTGCCATTATTTTTTAGGAATCAATAAGAAAACTTCATTTACCATATTTTTTTCTTTCTCTTTAACAATAGCCTCTCAAACATTTAGTCTTATATGGTGATTTTTTTAAAAGCGTAGCTTAGATGTGGCACAAGGCCGAAAGTATGGGACACTTTCTGATACTATAAAGTTAATTGTTTCCATTCTTAGAATGAAAAGAAAATATGCAAAATAGGTTCGTAAAGATCATCTGCCCTTATAGAGTCGGTTTCTGGAAAATTGGGATGCCATTATTGAGGATTGAACTCACTGCTCAACTGTAAGTGGTTCTATCGAGACAAGCTTACTAACCATTACACCACCTCGAGGTGCCCAACTTTTAGTCTTATATGAAGGAAAAAATCTCATTTAAAAATTAACTACAAGCAAAAAACAAGTGTGTGTATTTCAAATTTTAAAAAAATCTTCCGGGAGAATCAGATAAAAAATATAGAATCGTTAAAACTTAACTGATTTCTTCACCCACACATACACAGCATTTTTATTTTGTGGCGTCCTGTTCTGAGGAAAACCAAAGGAAGAAAAAATACAACAAGAACAACAACCAAAAACTTTGTAACCAAGAAATTTTAATCCTAATCGGAAATCTTTATTATTCCTTTTAATCCTTATTCTTAGAATTTAAAAGAAACAGTTAAAATATGTCTACCAATTTTGTCGAGACAGGTTAATAAGTATTGTTGTTCGCGTTGAAATGTGTGTGACGTCACGGAAACATGTGAAGAATTTACAACCGCTCGCAAAAACAGGTTTGCTATTTTGATTTTAAAAAATACATTGTTTTAATCAACACGCAATATTGTCACTGATTACATTTAAGGATAAAATTATCGTCATAACCTGGTCATAGGGTAGCTGAAAACCTGACCAGTTCCCTCCACATATCGAAAGCCGGACATTTTAAAAGTACATTAGGATCTGCTTCGTGGTGCGGTGGATATCGACTCGTAACGACAAATCGGGGGAGCCGAGTTCGAATTCCAGTTGAATTCCTTGCATTCACTTACGCAAATACCCTTGGGAAAGGTATTAATCCGTCTCTTTCCCTCCAGTTATGGGTTAAATAATAGAACAGATTGGGTTATATAGCATTGGCTAACGCAGAAAGCAATGGCAACCTACTGCGGGATAATATTCTGCCCAGTCAGTCATGTCTTTTTCGAGACATGATCGCCCAATGCGTGTATCACGTATGGCACTTAACTGACTGAGTGTGTCTTGGGCACTCATACCTAGCGGATCCCATCCCTCTTCACACCAATGAAAGCGCGCGTTGATCACGTACACGCTGACGTTGGTTCTACCGGAGAAAACTCCGCTCTGGCTGTTGACTTACCCATGTCCAGTTATCAACACACTGGCTTCAAACATAGCATAGGCATCCCAATATATCCCTATGTGCTTGATGGCTGTAGGTGCTACAAAAAGCTTTATCCGATAGTTGATTGGCCTTGTTTATAATGCGTTTGAATGTGGCAAAGAAACCATAACACATCTGATGGCACAAGAGTAAAAAAGCATCATACTTTTGAACAGAAATATGATGAGAAAAGAATTTCAATCTGGAAATATCTTAATAAATAAATGTTTTCTATTAAATTATAAAATTGTTTAATTCTTTTTGATACTATAAAGTTAATTGTCTCCATTCTCGAAATGAAAAGAAAATATGCAGAATAGGTTCCTTAAAGATTATCTGCCCTTATAGAACCGGTTCCTGGAAAATTGGGATGTCATTATTAGTTATATGGTCAGTCAATTAAACCTTCACATATCGAAAGCCGGACATATATTCATTTTAAAAGTACGGTAGTGTGTCTTGGGAACTCATACCTAGCGGATTCCATCCCTCTCAACATCAATGAAAGTGCGCGTTGATCACGTACTCTGGCTGTTGACTTTCCCTTGTCCAGTTATCAACACACTGGCTTCAAACATAGCATAGGCATCCCAATATATCCCTATGTGCTTGATGGCTGTAGGTGCTACAAAAAACTTCATCAGCAAGTTGATTGGTTTTGTTTACAATGCGTTTGAATGTGGCAAAGAAACCATAACACATCTGATGGCACAAGAGTCAAAAAGCATCATACTTTTGAACAGAAATATGATGAGAAAAGAATTTCAATCTGGAAATATCTTAATAAATACATTTTTTCTATTAAATTATCAAAATGGTTTAATTCTTTTTGATACTATAAAATTAATTGTTTCCATTCTTAGAATAAAAAGAAAATATGCAGAATAGGTTCTTAAAGATCATCTGCCCATATAGAACCGGTTCCTGGAAAATTGGGATACCATTATTGGTTATATGGTCAGTCAGTTAAGTGCCATACGTGATACACACTTGGGCGATCATGTCTCTTTTGATCCATGACTAATTAGGCAGAAGATTTTCCCGCAGTAGGTTGCCATTTCTTTCTGCGGTCGACTGGTTAACAAGGCTATAAAAACCAATCAGTCCTGCTATATAACCCATAGCTGGAGAGAGAAGAGATGAATTAATACATTTCCCAAGGGTATTTGGTGGATAAGTGAATGCAACGAATTCAACTAGAATTCGAACTTCGATTCCTTGTTCCGAGCCGATATCCTCTGCACCACAACGTGCATCTATGGTACAAATACTTAAAGGCAATTACATTTAATAAATACGATATAAAGCGGAACAAAATTTATCATCAGTTTTCCGACAACATAATCAAATCTGTAAGTATAGTGGGTTTATTTGGCTCTTATGTGCGTTGTGGTACAGTGGATATCGGCTAGGAATGAGAAGCCGGTGAGCCGAGTTCGAATTCCAGCTGAATCCATTGTATTCACTTACGCGCATATACCCTTGGGAAAGGTATTAATCCGTCTATTCCTTCCAGTTATGGGTTAAATAGCAGGACAGATTGGGTTCTATAGCCTTGATCGGTAACCAGTCTACCGCAGAAAGCTAATGGCAACCTACTGCGGGATAATCTTCTTCCCAGTCAGTCATGTCTCTTTCGAGACATGATCGCCCAAGCGTGTATCACGTATGGCACTTAATTGACTATTATAGCAAAAGACAAAGGCAGTAAGCGATTTTCTGCGACGTCACACATTTAGGCCCGGACCACAATATTTCATTTGTACTATTGTTTAAGAAGCCATTATTTTTCTGTATGAGTTTCTCGTTTTTCAATATGAACGCCGACCATGAGTGGGGCTTTTTTTTTTTTCTAAAAGTAAAACGTTTAAAATCATAGATTGCACCAAATTTATATGAAACCCAAGCATGAGTAAGCCAAAATTTTACAGTCTGATTGAAATTTTGTTATGCCTGTTGTTACTGCTGACTTAGTGCCCTTAAAAAAAAAACCGGTACTATTTCGGTCTTGATCGGCAGTTCTGCCTAACATCCACCCCGGTCTGGGATCAAAATATAATAGCTGTTCTCGGATGTCGTTTTTCTGCTTTGGGGCAATTCGTGATTTCGCATTTATTTTATTTTTTTATTTTTTTTTTTTGTTATTTTAATTATTTCACCCCAAGCAAGGTGATAATACTACTAAGACGTAACTGGGGATGAAAGAGAAGATTTTAGTGGGGTGAAACGACAAGAAAAGAATAGGATTATGGAAGACAGAAGATGGCAATTAGCATTGCATTTAAATTTTTGAAAATTATAGGCGAGAAGAAATCGGGAGAGTGTTCCAAAGGCGAGAAGTGAAAAAAAAGAAAAGAAACTATAGTATGACCCGGATATAAGAGACCCTGATATAAGAGAAAATTTCGCGGGTCCGAAATTTGAGTCTGTGGTAATAGACCAAACCCGGATATAAGATAACTCTTATCCGGTTCAGACAACTCTCTTATATCCGGGTTACACTGTATTAAAATAGAACCTAAACTTGCATCTATCGAATTCAACAGTAGAACGGCGAGAGAAGGGGAACCTTGTATCCGGGGATTCCAACTTTGCAACCGTATTTTCTCCATTGCCCCAAAGAGAGAGGGTGGCATAGAATTAGTTTAAATTTTACATAAATGTTTAAAGTCTATTTTTAATTGTGTTTGCATTTCTGTCAGCACATCACTTGAATCTCATGACTAATTGATGTTTGTCAACAGCAAAATTAAACTTTAAAATAAAGTTACTCTTGTGGCCTTCTTGTGTGAATTAACGTTAATTTAATAATCGACTTAAATAGATACATACATACATATATACATGTTTCATTAAATGGGACAAAGAAAACTTTCATTTTTATTTCTCATTTAATTTTCCTAATGTTTTTCTTCTATGTGTCGTGTCCCTTCAGGACGTAGGCGATCATGGCTCTCCACAACCTCCTAATATTAACACCTTTTCTTGTGTTATTTTCTCCAAACCCTGCTCTGTCATCCACTTGCTTAAGCCTATCAAATATGTCACTCGTTGCTTCCCACTCTCTCTTTCCCTCTATCCACCCTGTGAGTATCAGATTCTTCAAACCCTCCTTCCTCATAGCATGCCCCAGCTGTTTCTTCCTAATGTTAAGTATAAGTTTTCTTTTTTGCTTCATTTCCAAAACCTCGTCGTTGCTCACATGTTGGGTCCGTGGTATCCTCAGCATCCTTCAGTAGAACCACGTTTTGGTTGCTTCAAATCTTTCCTTCATCTGTGATGAGATTGTCCAGCCATAATGAAGGACAGACATCACATAATAATCCAGTACTCTTCTTTGTTTCCAACAAAAATTTCCTGTCTCTGCTTCCTATAAAAGAAATTGTAACATTAGAAAAATAAATATAAAAAAAAAGACTTGTAACGTTTTCGTTGGGCGTCACATTAACTGAAACACGTATAAAAGATTGCTGCTTAAATATACAAAACAAACACATACAGTGAAATATTTATCTGTCGGCAACAAAGAGAGTTTGTCTGTAACAAGCCAGGTGGAGGCGTTTTATACTTCCTTATCCACAACTGATAACATCTCCACAATTTTATATGCACTCTCAATAATGGTAGTCTAAAAATATCAAGCCTGATTTGTTGTATTTGTACTGTCACATTGTTGCTCTTGGGAAAGGTATATATCCATATTTTCTCCTCCACCCCGACTAAAGGTTAAATAAGTGGATATATTGAGCTGTCTATCCTTGGGTGGTAGCCACTCAAAGAGAAGTAAAACTCTGAATTCAAAATTCTAGAAAGTGCACTGGAAAGTTATTCTATCTTTCTCAAGAAGTCATGGCTCTAGATCAGGGGTTGGTAACATTTTGGAGGGTGAGGGCTGAAAAAGCTACTTAGTCATGAAGGAGGGCCAAACAGCTATGGCTCCAGTGTCACGGAGAAGAACCGTGTTATTAAATATGTGAATAAATTTTCTATGTGTTTGAAGAAAGCAAGGATTCAATATGATTTAATATCTGACGAGAATCTTGTTAAAAAATATTACATCTTAAAAAAATTTCATAAATCAGTATTTAAAAAAACTTCCATTAAAATCGGTTGAAAACACTATTTTACATTCATTTAAAAGTGCCTGCTCACTCAAGCAATTTCACAGAAAAAGTGAAAGTAAGGCCGTACGCTAATTTTGGCGATCACTACAAATAAAAAATAAAACACACTCTCCAGGTAAAAAGAAATAATTTTTTAATTTCGACGCAATATATTCAGACTATTAACTGTCACTTTGGTTTGGTTTACCTATATTTATATCGTGTCCGGAGTAAGGTAGCAGGCCGGACAAGATTCACTCAAGGGCCGGAAGTCACCGGCCCCTGCTCTAGATTATAATGGAAAGAAATTTGTGGAGAGCCACGATAGTCTACGTTCTGAAGGGACACTTGTATTAGTACCCGCACCCACCTAAAACTGTTTTCTTCATTCGACGACACTCCTTTTTAAATGTGTCAAGTTTGTATGTTTCAATCATTTAGGAAAGCAAGAAAAATAAGATGAATACGAATTAAACAAGAATGCATATGCTCCGCCATTTTCTTTTAACTGCAACTGACGAAGATAAGGACGATGTCACGTGGTGCCCTAAACCGATATTTACTGATTTACGACACTTCTTAAAACAAAATCCTACTGATCATTCCATTAAGAAGATTCTCGTGACTTCAATTTGTGGCAGTTACCGTATTTTCTGTTTTGCTGTGCTTTAGGTGAGAAAAAAATGCCAAAAATTTCAAACCACGTCATGCTCTTAAAATTTTTTATTTTCTGCACCGATAATTCCTTATCACACCGGGATTTCCGTATTAGGTCGGGGTCACAAGTGTGTAGATTGGCGCAGAACTTTTTTTTTAACATTCAAAAGTAATATACGTGGCTTTGATAGATTTATTTTCTTTTGTATACAAATATAAACTTGTATCCTTCTTGTGAGGTTTACGCCAACATCAGGTTGAAACACCGGTTCGAAGTTAAGCAACGTCAAGCCTCGTCAGTACCTAGATGAGTGATTGTTTGGGAATGCCAGGTGCTGTAACCTTAACAAATTTGCATGTGGTGTAATGGCTCGGTTTTGTTAATCATAGAGCTGAGTTCCAATTCTCGTTGGGTTCGTTATATTTCACTTAAGGGCAAATACTATTCGGGAAAGGTATGAATCCACCTCTTTTTCCCCCCAGATATAGGTTAATTAGTAAAACATATAGCTAACCCATTATTGTTTCTAAAAATAAAACTGCGTACAATATATTTAGATTTCGGCATTAAATAACCCATAGAGGTTGATATACCGCTAACCAACCAACCTTCTGGTGAGACAGTTCGTAAACAGAGCGAGATTCTTTCTTTGTAGTAGGCAGTTGTTAGGTGTTTTGGTGATTAGTGGAGTGGACCAGCATGTTAGAGAGAACTGACCTAGAATTTCCCTTTTATTTCTGAATTTGTATATTGCGGTCAGGAAGTGAGTTTAGGATTGTCTTTCGCTCCGGTACAGGGATTTTTTATCTTTTGTTTTGCTTATCCAAGAATCTGGTTTTTGGATCTGTCCTTAAGAATGCCGATGTTTAATGTTAAGAAATTGTTAAAATAAGTAAATTATACTTTTCAAAAGATTTAAGAACTATTTTTATTTTATTTATTAAACGTTGTCTACTATAGTGTAACCCGGATATAAGAGACCCGCATATAAGAGAGGTTTTCTCTAGTCCCAAATTGGAGCCTGTGGTAATGTATATAAAATAGACCAAACCCTGATATAAGATAATTTTATCAGGTCCCGAAAGATCTCTTATATCCGGGTTACACTGTACTACAAAATAATAATTGCTTGAATTAATTTACACATCTTTTTCTGTCTTTTAACCTCTAGAAATCCTGCCAGGATTCGTCATTGGCGGTCACAATCTAAACAATATAAGATACGCAGATGATACAGTGCTGATAGTAGACACAGAAAGGAAACTACCTGACCTCCTAAAAGTAGTTAAAGAAAGCGGAAAGAAAGGACTACATATAAACTCCAAGAAAACTAATTGCATGGTCATCAGTAAAGAGGAGCCCAGAATGGCAACTACAGGACAGGTCACTAAAATCAAACAAGTACCTAAATTTAAATACCTGGAAAGTGTTCTAAAAGAACGGAAAGTGCGACACCGAGATCCGAAGGAGTATTGGCATGGCCAAGGATACATAGCTGAGTAAAGTACAGAGAGACAGGAAAATTTCTCTGGAAACAAAGAAGAGAGTACTAGATTGTTATGTGATGTCACTCCTTAAATATGACAGCAAATGCTGGACAATCTCATCAAAGATGAAGGAAAGACTTGGAGCAACGGAAATGTGGTTCTACAGAAGGATGCTGAGAGTACCATGAACCCAACATGTGATCAACGACGAGGTTTTAGAGAGGATGGGAACGAAAAGGAAACTGATACTTAGCATCAGGAAAAGACAGCTGAAGTTTCTAGAACACATAATGAGGAAGGAAAGCTTGGAAACTCTGATACCCACAAGACGGATAGAGGGAAAGAGACACAAGGGAAAGCAGCGCGTAATATATTTGATGGGCCGGAGCAAATGGATGGAAGAGCAGGGTTTAGGAGGGGTAACAAGAAAAAGGGTGTTAAGAGCTACAAGGTTTTGTAAGACGTGAAAGACCATGATCGCCTACGCCCTGAAGGGACACGGCATATAGAAGAACCTCTAATAACATAAAAAAAAAAATAGTTTGGTTGTTATTGAACGTATCAGTAATAGTATCATTTGAAGGTATGTAGTTAAAACGTATTATCACTGTCAACTGTGGGATCCATTTTTTTTTTTTTTTTAATCATTTCACCCCAATAGTGGCATTCTATTGCCACTATTGCGCATGGGGCTACATAGGGGAAGGTAAAGAGGAGGAGTGGTTAGGTGTAGGAAATGTCAGAAGGAAGGTGATAGATGGATAAGGATGCCGAGGATGAGGGTTGGGCAGATGGGAAGAGTGCTTGATAGAATGGGAGCGAGTTAGTGTGTTAGGTGTCTATTGACCTTACATTTAAACTCCTGGAGATTGTAGCCGTCGGGGAAGCACAATGATATTTTGACATCGATGGGCTTAAATCTTTAGTCATGTGGTGGTTCTAAACCATTTTCTACTTCTTCTTCTTCATTGTAATCTTCCTTATTATATTTTTAATTAATTCACTCTATACAAGATAATGCCACTAAGAAGCAATGGGGTTACTGGAAGTGAAGGAGAGTAAGAAGACCCCAGAAGGAACCGTAAGCCCAATCCTCAACAGGGAACAAGGAATAAACCCTCACTGTTCAAAAGAACGAGAAGGAATTTGAAACGGATGTTAGGTGTATTACTTATCATCATGATTAATTCAGTCAGTCAGTTAAGTGTCATACGTGAAACACGCTTGGGCGATCATGTCTCGAAAGAGACATGACTGACTGGGCAGAAGATTATCCCGCAGTAGGTTGCCAGCCAAGGCTCTAGAACCCAATCTGTCCTGTTATTTAACCCATAACTAGAAGGAATAGACGGATTAATACATTTCCCAAGGGTATTTGCGCGTAAGTGAATGCAATGGATTCAACGAGAATTCGAACTCGGCTCCCCGATTTCTCGTTCCTATGATTAATTACATGTCACAAAAAATAGTTTGTTTTTTTTTTTACTCCGTCTCACATGATAAGCAAGCAACTGTGTTTTGCTTCGTCGATTTTCGGAAAATCAATGGCCTTTATTGCTTAACTTAGAAGTATCTTGATATTCTATCACCAGATTTTGTACAAGCAATCATAAAACCTTATTAAATCTAGATTCTTTCCACATTTAAGATGGTAACGTAGAGTTGGATTATTGTACCTCAAAATATATTTCCATTAACTTAAATAAAAATCAGTGGGCCGTGCTAAATGCTAGGAAAGTGTAGTTCGAACAAAAACATAAATCTTGTCTGTTTGTCTAATAAATGAAACTGTTAATAATTTCCATGTAAAACCCGACGCAGAAAGTAAAAAAAAAAACTACCGGGTTCAAGTTGCGTAGCATCGTAGTCACTTATGTTCGCTTCGCACTGATGCCTCTGGGAAAGACCTGAATTAATTTTTCAGTAATTAATTAAATAGTACAGTAGACTGGGCGCTCCAGATTTGAGTGGCAACCAGTCTAGGAGAAGAACACTTCTGCATTCAAAACAGTGAAGAAGGAAATGGAAACTATTTCACTGTCTTTCTCAAGACATGATAATTTACAAAGACTAAAAGAAAAGGAAGCTGGAGAACCATAATCGCTTATGCCTTGGTAGAACGTAGCGTGTTTTTAAAAACAAGATATTTTTTTTTCTTTTTGCAACAAGTTTATGTAGGAAGAAAGTGGTGATAATGACACGTGTGGTCGAACACGGATCTCCAGGCAACAAACGTAACTGTTGAATGAATTGTTCTACTGGAATAACGGGACTATAAACATTTAGTCTATAAAACACTCAGACAGAAGTCTGAGTGTATTATGTGTTGTGAATCAAGTCGAACTCTAACCATATCAGACTCTCTGCCTCCGGGCTGAGAGAAACTCACACGAGGCTCGGCCGAAGGGCGGAGTTTCGCCTGGGGAAAATTAGTCTGGGTATCCGACACTGACATATGCAGGGTCTACCGGAAATTTTTGCCCGCGTTTTAGGGCTCGGATTCTGTACTATAAAAAGCCTCAATGGGGAGAGGCAGATACATGACGTTCTGTGTCGTGTATCATTCCGGTGTTGTGTGTCATTGAAAGGATTGTTTCTGAGTCAATTACTCGAGAGAATTATTCCGATAGCATTATTGTGTATTGTTCGAAAGGTTCGTTCTGTACGTTGATTTTACGCGAAGATACTAAAATATTATAACACGCTAATAGAGAGTTACTAAAAGTTCCCTTCAAAAAAACGTTACGAAAAACTAACGTTATAAACACTGATCCGTGTTGAAATTCACACAGTATTTTATATTGTTGAATTCATTTCTTATATTTTTGTCTAAATTTACAAACTCTGTTTTTAATTTCGCAAACTAATCCATGAAATATAAAAACTTAAAGAAAAGATATGTAAAAAAAAGAACAATATTTCATTTTAATTTAATAAGTATTTATTTTAATCAATATTTTAAATAGTATGTTAAATAATAAAACTTAACTTTTCCAAAGAAAAAAAAATTATTGTACTAAGCTATGCATCCTAGTAAAATTAATTGTACTTTGTACCGAACCTAGCTGTTAGCAACTCTCCAAAACATATGTGCTTGATTGGCCAATGTTTGGCTATTTTAGAGGCTGAAACGGACGGACGGCACTGGCTGACTAATAGAAGTCACTGAATTTTATGTATAGATAAAGCCCTCTAACCTCTACCTCATAGGCAGGATGTGACGAGTCGCTCACTGCTCTGTCGCTTCCTCCATGGAAAGTGCTCGAACGAACTACATTCCTTGGTTCCGACAGGTCTAACCTTCACGTCCAGGACCCGTAATGCCACTTACATTGTAGCAAACCACCCACATTCTCTCCCCCTCCCCAGTATTCCATCGACGAGAACTTTATAGCTAGAACCAAACACAGGGTCGACTCCTCCTCATTCCCAACGTATTTCAATAGTCAAGAGGAATCTTGACTATTGAAATACGTTCAATACACTGTTCATCTCAGTGTTCTCGACCGGCTCCAAAGGAGAATCAGTAATCTAATAGGTACCGACTTGGCGGCTCGACTCCAGCCACTTTCTTGCCGACGGGATGTGGCTTTCCTCTGTCTGTCCTATAAATATTTTCATGGCTTCTGCTCCGATAAACTTTAGTCACTGGTGCCCCTGCCACATTGGTTTTTATTCGTGCAACCAGACTGGCAACTCGATCCCACCCATTCACAGTTAGATCAACCAAATGCAGCCGACAATTCTACTTCATCAGCTTCTTTTCTCGCACTTCCCGCCTGTGGAACTCTCTTCCATATTCTTGCTTTCATGACAGCTACAACCTCCAGGAATATCAATACACATCTCTTAACCACTTGACTCTAGTACTTTCTAGATCACTCTGTATATATTTTCCTTTCTCTCTATCCTTTGCAACTGTCATCACACCTGTATTCCCATCCTTCTCTTACTCCCTTCTCTGACACCCCCTGTAACTGCTTCGTCTTTCACTTTACTCTCCTCCTATGTAATCTTTTTCTCTTATGTAGCCCCATGCGCATCTGCGGCGTTACCGCCTTACTTGGGGTGAGACGATAAAAAAGTTCCAGTCAGACAGCTTCTTTGCTAGAACTGCTACTTTGTAGAACGCTCCCAATAAGATGCTTTCCCGATCACTACGATCTTAACCTCTTCAAGTCTAGGGTTAACGGTTATCAATCATACATATCTTTATAATAGATACTTTCCCCTTTTATATTTAAAAAAAAACCTCATTAAGTATCTCTATCCTGAGTGGCTCTTGGACACTCTGTTGGAAGAACAGTAGTGTTTGCGTGTGTGTATGCATGCATATATATATATATATATATATATATATATATATATATATATATATACACACATACATATATATATATATAACAAAAATTCCGAAATTTACATTCGTTGAATGGCCATTTCAGCGAGAAAATTCTCGCTTCATCAGCAACGATTGAAAACAAAAATTTATTAATTCAAATATGGTACAAAATTTCTATACCGAAAGAAACCCAAAAATGTATCAATGCATGGGAAATTAAAGATAAAAAAAAAAGGGTGGGATTGGGAAAGAATTTTTTTTTAACTTCCTGTGAATGGATATGTTTCGGGGATTCCTCCGGCATAGAAATTTTTGTACCATATTTGAATTAATAAATTTTTGTTTTCAATCGTTGCTGATGAAGCGAGAATTTTCTCGCTGAAATGGCCATTCAACGAAATTAATTTTCGGAATTTTTTGACATAATATATATTTGGTTCTGTAAATAGATAATACTATTTACACCGAACTCACCGCCATGATTAATATTAATAAATTAATATTAATAGGATCTGGTTTGAGGGATTTTACCTTTTGCTCATTTATTTTGGATTTTATATATATATATATATATGATGCGATGGATATATTGTCGTCTAAATTACACAAAAATGAATATAGCACTGACATCTCATTTTAACAGATATATTTACCAAAATTACTGAAAAATATCTTAAAATACTAAAGAGTGAATTTATTCTATAAAATCGCCATTAGCCTCCAGACGATTTTGGAATCTCCCTTATCACTTCTGTTTCTTGGTGAATGCTGCCATAATTCTTGCCTTCAGTTCAGCTTTGGTGTTACAAGAAGAACTTTCGCTCAACTGCAGCCCCACACATAATAATTAAGGGGGTTGCAGTCTGGGGAGTTAGGGGGTCAAACGTAAGGGGTGATGTAGCCGCAGAAATTGTCTGGTAGCCATGACTGGGTTCTCCTACTTATGTGGTATGGTGCAGAGTCCTGTTGCCAGACATAGGGTCTTCCAGCAGCCACTCTTGATCCAGAACAGCACTACCTCCTCAAGGCATTTGTTGTAGACCTCTGTGTTGGATGTGAGGTCCTGTGGGAAGATGAATGGAGTAATAACATCACCATCACTAGTGATCACTCCGAACACCTTCGTAATCACCATTGGACTTATCCAACTCATTTAGAGTCCTTTTTCTAAGATTGACACCCAAACACTTTGAAATGTTCTTATTTGAGCTTCAGGCGCGAATGTCAAGTAGTACAGCATGCCGTTTCCAAATTTCGTCATGGTGCTTTTTTTATCACATACGGTAGGATGTGCGTTGTGGTACAGTGGATATCGGCTCGGAACGAGAAACCGGGGAGCCGAGTTCGAATTCCAGTTGAATCCATTGTATTCATTTACGCGCAAATACCCTTGGGAAAGGTATTAATCCGTCTCTTCCTTCCAGTTATGGGTTAAATAGCAGGACAGATTGCCTTGGTCGGCAACCAGTCTACCGCAGAAAGCAATGGCAACCTACTGCGGGATAATCTTCTGCCCAGTCAGTCATGTCTCTTCCGAGACATGATCGCCCAAGCGTGTATCACGTATGGCACTTAACTAACTGACGGTGCCCAGCTGACCCTACTATACTGTGAGGTCGATAAAATCAAAAGCAATGCGCATGCGCAAAATTGTATAAAATGGCGATAATTAACCCATCATACCCTGTGTATATAATTGTGTATTTGGGTAACAACCCCCCTTTGATATAAGTTCCATTACAAACGACTGACAAGGTTCTTCTTAGAACAGAAAAAAAAAACTAACTTAAAAACTTAACAGCAGTACCTTTTGTAGGAATCCTTCTACTCAGATTTTTGTTCAACGTCAAAATTCCGAGTGTCGGGATTTCATACAATAAATTAAAATACTGTTGAAAGACTGCTCGTAATTCGGCCATTTACAATAATTCCACGACTTTCATTGAAAGAATAAAACCCAATAGGAAAAGACAACGTAGTACTAACAAACAACAAAAATATAAAAAGTTGGTTGAATGTATTAAATGAGTAATTTTTATTTTGGGGGCTGTTAGAGTTACTGGATAGAAAATAAACTGTACTGCGTATGTATGTGAGAACTGTGAAATATGGTAAGATTTGTGTTTATGTGAAAGAGTCAGCATGTGTATGGGTGCGTAGTAAAAACGTAGATAAAGGAAATAGGTAGAATTTAATTCTTACGGTGCCACCGTAGTCTGAGACGGTCTCGGTGGTTTGGTCAGTGCTGACTTGAGCGTTACCTTTGTATCTGGAAGTGAGTGGGGTCTTGAATGCCAGCAGCTAGAGTTACGTGGCTCTTGGTTGTATTTTTGAGTCTCCTTCTTGGGTCTGGATTTCCTGATATTTATGCCTCTTATTTTCTAAAAAAAAATATCAGCCCCAGAATTATATTTTATTTGTTCTTAATTGGCGCTAAAATACCACGTTGTTTGTCTACTACGTCCGAGCAATAATTTTGGCGGTATCTACCTAAATCATTATCACTAATAAAACAAACTTTCGAATTTGTATTCTATGGTTTTGTACTGTACAGTTTAATTAGTGGGTTTTAAAATGTCATCTCTTTATTACACGTTATTGGTTATATTTTATAAGCATGTTTTAATGTAGCTATTGTATGAGATATTTTAGTGGATACAGCACCTTGCCAGTCGTTTTAATGAAACTTATAT
The DNA here is from genome assembly GCA_037127315.1 of Ascarosepion bandense. Lineage (NCBI taxonomy): Eukaryota > Metazoa > Mollusca > Cephalopoda > Sepiida > Sepiidae > Ascarosepion > Ascarosepion bandense. Next base: position 980,575 of record JBBBDQ010002008.1, read on the forward strand.
ATAAACAAATTTAATTATATATACATATATATATATTAAAACAAGGAATTTGACAGTTCTTAAGGCCCTTTCGTCCAGCATCTCATCAGGAGAAAATCATTAGAATTATAAATCAAATGAAAATAAAGAGCAAAAAAGTGGGGGGGGGGGGGGGTAACACGTTAGAATAAATATACATACAAATATAACGAGTGGAGGAGAAATTACGTGTAAATATATATATATATATATATATATATAAGCCAGTATGATATGTTAACCAACCGAAGATTGCAGAAATGCATGAAATTCAGTCGTGAGGATATGTATATTTATCAATGTGTGTGTAAATGTATGGGAGAGAGAGAGAATATCCAATCGGTCGTCTTTCGAATGACGTGAACATGATTACGATAAAATTAACATGTGACAGGTTTTGGCTGTTTTTATCAACACAGATCGTCTTGATTTCAAAAGTGCGTGACCGGCGAGTGTCTGAGGACAAAAAAACTGAAACAAAATTAGTCTGAAGAAAACCGTAAATAACGAAAGATTAAAAAAAAGAAAACTTTTCCAACAGAATTCAGACATTTCTGAAGTTACTTCTTGAGGTAATTGCATTTTTTTTTATGACCAGAAAAAAAGGGGCTGATAACATTATTGACTCATGACTTACCCTGACACCAAAGACAAGTGTGTATAGATAAGCTGGCTTACGCCAGTTCTCAAAATAGGGATGGTCTCGATTTCGATAACCAGTATTCATCTTCTGATCTGCTTGCGGCTACACCCCGTTAAAAATCACCGAAATTAAGCAATGTTAAGTCTGGTCATTACCTAGATGGGTGACCGTTTTGAAATACCAGCTTGAATGTGCGGGTGGTGCAATGGATAATGGCTCGAAATTGTTAATCGGAGATTTGAGTTCGATTGCCATTATGCGCAAATACCTTTGGGAAAGTGCAACCATTTAAGCCACCAAGCACGTTCAATCCCTTCATTTTTATATTGATCACTTTGCGGATTTTACAAGCATATCAATTTGTTTGTTTTTTCTTATCTACTCAATCAGTCAGTTAAATAGCATACGTGATACACGCTTGGGCGATCATGTCTCGGAAGAGGTATGACTGATTAGGCAGAAAATTTTCCCGCGGTAGGTTGCCATTATTTTCTACAATAGACTCGTTGCCAACCAAGGCTATAGAACCCTGTTCTGCTATTCTTATTTCATACATAAATTTATTTTGTATGTTGCTTTCTTTTTTTTTTTTTTTCTTGAATTTTATTGTTGAAACCCATGTCTTTATACCTGTTCTAACAAACAATCTCACTCCTATAAAGTGACTATCTAGTTTAACTTCAGTCAATCAGTTAAGTGGCTTATGTGATACACGCTTGGGCGATCATGTCTCGAAACAGACATGACTGACTGGGCAGAAGATTATCCCACAGTAGGTTGCCATAGCTTTCTGCGGTAGACTGGTTGCCGACCAAGGCTATAGAACCCAATCTGTCCTGTTATTTAACCCATAACTGGAAAGGTATTTGCGCGTAAGTGAATGCAAGGAATTCAATTAGAATTCGAACTCGCCTCTACCGATTTCTCGTTCCGAGCCGATATCCACTGCGCCACAACGCACAGTTTAACTTCACATGTGAAAAAAGAATCCTAAGTCAACAACAATTTAAATATTTCAATTCGAATAAATGTCAAAGCATCTTAAAAATCAATCTAGAAATTTAAAAATAAACAGCCTCTATGACTCACCTGAGCATAGACAGGCGCACGTATCCACGTACAGATGCACGCACATCCACCCAAATATGTACCCTTAACGAATTCTTAACCATATTGACAATGATAATTAGAATTCTCAAATATTTATTTATTTTTATCAGCACGGAATTTAGAAACGGCGAGCCAAGTTCAGATTCTAACCTCGTCTGTTGCGTTTATTTTCTCACAAATGTCTTTGGGAAAGGCATGAATCCACCTTTACCCTCTTAACTAGATATTTAAAAAAAACGCATTCTCTCTAGCCTCAAGTGGCAGAGGATGAACCACTCTGATTTCAAAACCGTAAAAAGGTAACGAGGGACCATTCTACTATATTTTTCAAAAATTTATGGCAATTAACCTGATAATAAAGAAAAAAAAATCGATGGCCAGCCATGATTACCTACGTCCTCAAACTATATGACTTAATTTTTTTTTAGTACAAGGGAAGCTACTCTATTTTCACTTGCTTGAATCGATTTAAGTTATTGAAAGTCTATCGTGTTTTTATTTCGTTTTTTCGTTTTCATTTCTAAAACAACCAGGCTCTCTCCGCGTGAAGAATGGCGGCATCACAACCTCCCCACTTACTATTTCTTTTACTTTATCATTTGACTTGATCCCTTAGTCAATAAAACCAAGACCAAAGTAGGTGTTAAACTTATTTCATGTCAGAAGTTATTTAATTTGAGCTTTTAGTTTTACGTTGAAAAAGAACCAAAACATTTTGAATAGAGAAACGTAGATTTTTTTGTACATTAATTAATTATCTGTGTAACTTTCCTGTTTCTGGTACTTCTAATCCTACTCATACTGGTCAAAGAGGTTCTCATTTACTAAACTTAACTGAGTTTGGTACTCCAGGGCGGGTTATCCAGTTAGGTTTTGGCTTACAAAATCACTTTTAATTTTATTTTACATTTAATTTGCTTGCTTTTTTTCCCCCGCAGAAAGGACGAAACAAGTTATTGCTGAGAAATTCCAAGGGAGATAAGTCAGCCTGCCAAAAATTCAAGTAGCTTTGGAATTCTGTTTAAACGAGTTGTTCATTTGCCCTATACCTCAGTCGCGGTATTTTAATTTCAAATCACAGCGTCTGACGTATCGAGGCACCTCGGTAGCTCAATTACTTCACTAAACAGAAGACTACGCACAGCTTGCACCAGACTTCTACCAATTGGAAAAAAGTAAGTGTTGTGTTTCATCTGCTCATTTTTACTTATTTGTTAAAAAAATATTTATTTGGTGGAATATTTACTTCATTTTTTTTATTTGATTTAATTGCTTGATACTTTTATTGCATTTTTAAAAAACACGGCTTTTATTTCGATTAACGCGTTACTTAGAACGATTAGAACACGACTTATTAAACGTAAAAACAAACTTAGCTGGCAATAATATGACAAAATAGCTATAAAAAGGCACTGTTGATTATATACGGTTACAATTAGTTTGAATATGCACTGACTATTGTTTAGTTTGCGTCTTGTGGCAATAATTGTAAATAAGTAAGTAAACAAGTAATCGTTTTATGTTCTGAAGATCTGCTTCTTACACTTATACACACACACACACACACACACAAACGATTTTTACCACTATTCAAAACAACTGTCACAGACATTCATCATCTCTTTTTAAACGTTATATTTATTGAGCGCGCGTGTTTTGAATAGTAGGACTGTCACTGAACAAAACAAGATGAAACACGTGTACCCACTAAATTAAAAAGGTTTTAATTTATTTATTAGTACTAGGGTTTGTTTTTTTTTTTTGTTTTGTTTTTTTACTTTGTTTTGTTTTGGGTGATTACTCTTATGGTAGTAAATCATTTTTTATTCTATTGCTGAGAGCAAAAATTTAAAAAAAACAGCAACGGAATGCCCTTGTCAAATATTTTTTATTTCTTGCTATGTATTTTCATTTTCCCTATTACAAAAAACAAAAAGGTAGGGGTGCAAAAAGAGTTAATTCTTTACCAGAAAAAAAAATAAACAATTTAAAAAAAGAATAATACACAATACAGTTCGTAATATTTTGTAAAAAATTTCTTTATAAGTTTCAAAGAATCTAAGTGTGGATACCTCCACTAAATCGCTGAAAAAACAGCATAGTACGAAGAAAAATGGTTCCAAACTTAATAAAAAGGAACTTTTTCCATCAGAAGGTTTGTCATTATTAAGAGGAAAGATCAAGGTAATTTTTTAATTATTTCTAAAAGATTTTTTAATCCTTTCTAGCACGTTCGAAATGTTGGCAAAAATCTTATTTTCGTTAGCGAGGAGGCAAATCGGTGCGAGAGTTTACAATGAAAAACGTAATATTACAAAACTCAATTTTTTTCCGGTGACAAACACATTAAATTTAAAAAAATCTTGCAAAAATCAAATAATTGTCAGAGTTTAATGAAACTTTCAGGACTAATTGTGACAAATGAATGACATTATTTTTAAAATCATTATTTGTAAAAAATATTAGTAAAATATTTTTTTACAGCTGTTACCCACTTCCACGTAAATTCATGAAATTTATTTAAAAAAATTAACTTCTGTCTGCAGAAATGGTTTCATTAGTTAAAAGCAACTCATTGGAGAATGTAAACCACGTATTATTTTTTAAATTGTCTAGCCCCTTTTACGGAAAGTCTTTTCCGAATAGTAAAATAAAAAATGCAATAAAACTATGACATTATTTAATTAGATACGATTTTAATTGCTTTAACAATGAAAATTTAAAAGAATTGTCTACATTTTTGTTTTTCTTTAATTATAATAATTTATAAAGTTTTAAAAATATATTTAAAATATTTCCAAAACTTGTAGACGTTAAGCTGGTAGGTTATAAAATGAAGACTATTTACTAATCGAAAATTGAAAAGTTTAATACAAATCATCTAGCCATTTTATTTTTTAAATTTTTTTTATTTTGAATGATAATTTGTATGTGTACATTAAAAGGTTATGTGTTTCAGGGTTTCTTTCCCTTCCCGGAAAAAAAATTGTGCTATTATGTCACCTGTGATTACCATACACTTTTATCTCTCATCTCGGAGCTGTCAACATATTTCAAATACGGCGAACAGAAAACCTTCAACTCTGTGATTAAGAACTAGTTTTATTCTAAATTTCATACTTTGAATAAGTAATAATTGTGTAAATCAGATTAACTTAACATTAAATTTGCTATTTTTCCAAAAAGAATGTGTTACAGATGTATATTTTATTTTTGCAAGATTTTTAAAACCGAGAATTAACTTGTTTACAAATGTGTCGATCGCTTAAAAATGGCTGAAAAATTGAAAAAAATCTTAAAATTTTATGTTCCAATCAATATAATTTCTGTTTAAAATATACCAGAGTATTTTGCTTACTAGAAATAGTAAATTTAATCATTTAGTTTTCTGTTAAAACTAAAATAAGTTTTACGAAACTTTTTTTTATTTTTAAAAATTCAACTTAAAAGGTAGTTATCAAAAATGAATGTTGGTACCTAAAGCATAGCCATCACTACTTTTTACGGTGGTCTCGACATAGCCTGAAGAAAAAAGGCCCCAAACTTAATAAAAACGGACTTTTCCCATCAAAATATTAGTTTATTTTTAAGAGGTAGGTACCCCCACTCATTTTTTTGAAAAGCTAAATGGGTAAATTTACTATTTCCCGTAAGCAAAATACTCTGTATTTCAAACAGAAATTATATTCATTGGGATCTAAAATTTTAAGATTTTTTTTTTGAGTGATCGACACATTCGTAAACAAAATTTAATTCTCGGTTTTAAAAATCTTGCTCGTTATTTTTTACAAATTAGCAAATTTAAAGTGAAATTAATTTGAATTGAAACAAATATTACTTGTTTATGGCATAAAACTTAGAATAAAAGTATTTCTTAATTACAAAGGTCGAGCTCGTTGACACATTTCAAGTAGGCGATGACAACCCGTTATCAATCAATCTGGAAGTATAGTGATAAAAAACCGACATAACCCAATTAAACATTTCGTAAGAGGAACAACCCTTAAAACATGTAACCTTTTATGATGTCTTTTATAAGTTTTCATAGTAAAAGAAAATGTGCAGTTTAGCATAAAAAAAAAAATGTGCTTCTATTGATACTGTCAGCCCTCTGCCTTCGGGTAGGGGGCGTCCTCTGCTTCCCAGCAGAGAGCACAAACCCAGTCGTGGTTCCGCCGAAGGGTAGAACCACGACTCGGTAAAAATAGACAGACATATTTTTGGCCCGGCTATATGGCCGGGAATTCCCACATTAAAATGACCATGTGTCACATCCGGGCTTGCGTGGGAAGCCTAGTAAATACAGTAAATAAAAAAAAAAAAAAAGAAATTATTTTAAAATTTTAATTCTAAATGATTTGTATTAAGCTTTTGAATTTTCGATTTGTAGATAATTTTTTTTTTTTTTTTTTTTTTTTTAAACTTAATAACCAAATACTCTGAGTAACTGAAAGAAATTTAAAAGATGTTTGAAACTTTAATTAGCAAAGTAAAATGAAAACAATTCTTATAAAAATTCATTATTCATCGAATTTTTTTTTCTTCTTCAGATAAAAACCATTAAAAGTCTATCTACATTAAAGATAGCGTATTTTTAATGTATTTTTGATTTTACTATTCGGAGCAGATTTTTGAAAAATGGTCTCTTAATTAAAAAAAATACCTGATTTACATTCCCCAATGAGTCATGCATTCAATTTTTTTTTAAATTTGGTATTGATAAAGCTTTATTAGTTATAAGTTAATTGGAGAAGGGGTTAACAGATGTAAAAATATTTTTGCTAAGATTTTTTTTTTTAATTGTAATTGCATAATTTCATTCATTTGTGAATAAGTCCTGAAACGTTCATTAAAATCAATTAGTTGACTTTTTTTTTGCAAGGATTTTCAATTTAATGAGTCTTTCAACGCCAAAAAACGACTTGTTTCGTTCCTCAATATTGTCACATAGTCACATTACGAAAACATAGGTTGAATCTCTGACGGAAAACAAAAATAAAAGAAATTTTAACTGAACTTTTGAACGTTTTTAAAAAGCATTAAACATTAAAAAAAAATAATGACAACAAAATTTGATCTTTCCTCTTAATAAAAGCATAAATATTTTGATGATAAAACTTTGTTTTTATGTTTGAGCTCTTTAACATCGTGCTATGCTGTTTTGTTTTTTTTTTGTTTTTTTTTTTTTGTGTGTGTTGTGAGCAGGTTTATTATCGTAGTGAACCATCCAGCATATGTCTTGTCACAACTCTCCTGTGTGGAAAAAAACTGCAATGATTGCAAAAAGCAAACATTAGTTATACACTCCCAAGATATCATGTTAAATAATAGCACAATCCACTTATCCTTCTTTTGCTCGTAGCTCACACAGCAAACCCAGTTCCATTACTTTTCAGAAAGGCCTTGTATACTAGCAGTTAAGTTGATGCTCCATAAGTTTTATAATGGAACATCCTATCACCGACAGTTGACTCGCCAAAGAGATTAAAAAGTAAAGAAGTGCGAGATGATTTGCCTCCTGCTCCCATTCCATCTTGTCTTATCATTTTATTGAACTCTCTGTTAATTGTACTTTTCTGTACAATAAACTCTGTTATTTGTTTATCCCTTACGTGTTGTATAAATCTTCCCACTTGGAATTTGCCTTGTTATTTATATTGTTCCCACAATATAACAAAGACATGACTGACTGGACAAAAGATTAACCTGCAGTAGGTTGCCATTACATTCTGCGGTAGACTGGTTGCCAGCCAAGGCTATAGAACCCAACCTGTCCTGTTATTTAGCCCGTAACTGGAGAGAAGAGACGGATTAATACCTTTCCCAAGGGTATTTGCACGTAAGTAAATGCAAGGAATTCAACTGGAATTCGAACTCGACTCTCCGATTTCCCGTTTCAAGTCAATATCCACTGCACCACGTTAACCCCTTACGTGTTGTGTAAATCTTCCCACTTGGAATTTACCTTGTTATTTATATCGTTCCCGTGATAAAACAGAAAGAAATGCCAAAATTATAAGAGAAGTCATTTTATTATAACAACAATTTGCTTTATCTGTTCAAAAATTCAGTTTCATAAAATGTAAAATGAATTTTGTCTAGAATCTGCTAAATATACACAGGAAAAAAATATCATGAGAATAGGGCTAACAATAAAAAGTACTGAACCAAATATTTTGGTTGAAGAATTATTGATGAACTGTAATTCAAAATAACATTCAGCAACAACAGCTACCTACTTGGCTGCAGTCATTTTCTTATGTCCACTTTCAACAATGTCTACATCTATATCATGTTGAATACACCAGTTCTTGTCCGACAACTGAAGTTAAGCAAGATCGAGCCTGGTCAGTACTTAGATGGGTGACCGTTTGGGAATACCAGGTGTTGTAAATGTAAAGACCAAGGATGGTTCACCGGTCCTCCAGATTTGGGGGTTGGGTGCAGGGCTAACAACCCTGCCCTATAAAAAACAGTTTATGGAAACAGTAACAAAAAGTTACTGCCCTACACACCATTGGGTGTAAAAAGGGTGAGATGACTTTCAACAATGTACATTTGTTTTAATATTTATCTATATTTTAAGATGAGGCATTTACATTATTTACTGTTTGGCCTGTAGTCCTATATCTTTATTGTCATATTTACCATGTTTCAGCAACTATATGCTCTGATTGGTTAAAAATTCTAATCACCTGAAGAAGGTCAGCACATACAATCATCAAAACATTGTGAATATGGCAATAAAGATGAGGACAACAGTCCTCCAAACAATGTAAACATTTGTTTTAGTTGATAATCTTCATTGTTTTTGTGTATTTTCTCTTCTTTTATACAAACAAAGTGTTTACACTATTTACAGCCACCATGCTACATCCACTGTGTCTTTCAGCCTTCTTCAGGTATCTGAGAATGTTTGGTTTAAGGGTCCAAGTTCTAGCTTCAGAATTATCCCACAGAATAACAGCTTAGTAGATTAAAGCATTGGTTCATGAATTTGGTAGCATTGTCATTATAAGTTCAATCACTAGGTGGGGGTAGTATACACCTTGGACTCAGTGGAAACACGATGAGTAATAAATGAGAAGTATTTTTTATAAAAAGATGAGATATCCATAGAGATAGACAGGGAAACCTGAATAATCTGCCCTTTAAATAAAGTTCCTTTAAGTTAACAGTTCCTTACTTACCCAGATCAACCGATGCCTTAAGAATGCCTCAGGACAAAATGGCCAAAACGCTGACAATAACATCTGACTGTAATTAATATAAGTAACGATAACTTTTCATCCCCAAAATTCAGATAGAAAAACTTAAAATAATCCAAAAATAAATATCACAAAGTACTAATATCTTTTAAAAGGCATGAATCCACTTCTCCCTACAATCTGTCCCATTGTTAGATATTTTGACAAAAGAGTTTTGTTTCTGGTATACCACAATATTTCATGGCAAACAGAACAGATGTATGAGCACTTTGGTAAATCATTCATTTGTGATTTCTACCCAGTAAAAGTAATTGTTAACCTTGACAGGAATCAATATACATAATCTAATAATGTTAGTTATGTGAAAATCATTGAATTTTAATTGATTTATTGAAAAAATCTATCATTGTTGTTTATAAATTTTGATTGTAAACTAGTTGTTCCCAAATGGTTCAACAGAAGAGGATATCAAGTAAGGTAGAATGATTGAAAGACAGATTTAAAAACAGTGCCAAAAATAAATCTGATTTCAGAATTTAAAATATTGTTTTGGATTACTTGTAATTGCATACATGAGTCCCAGTATAAATAATTATTGACCTATTTTATTAGCAATATTTTTGCATTATATCGAGTATTAAGAATATAGTTACTAGGGTCTGCAAATTAGAGGAGAGAGTTATCAATGATAATGTCCTGACTTCGAATGCATGACTCTCTCTTTAACCCTCTCTTTTTCCCCTAAAAGTTGGTGTGAGCAAATTTTCATTCCGAAAATTTGTACCAGGGGGGAAAAAGTTTTGGAACCACTGTTTTAAACCAAAGTGTATAGGCAATCTAATTGTATCTTTAAAAAAATTCCTGATAGGATTAAGTCTTAAGTTCCCAACCATGTGCTGGACTGAATTGTACAATCTAAAATAAACATTAATTTTTTTTTCATATCAATATAGATTAAGCAATTCCAGACCATACATATTTTTTAATATCATTTAAAGTGAATACAACTACAAAAGGGAAAACTAAAGACATGATTTAAGTCTCTTCAGTAAGTGAAAAGTATCAAACTTTGTCAACTTTCACTTTGTTAAATCTTTTTCTTCATGTGCCGTGTCCCTTCAGGATATAGGTGATCATGGATTTTCACTTGTCCCTGTCCCTTGTTGTTCTTAATATTTTATTTCTTGGTATCTCTCTCAAACTTCGCTTCACCATTCATTTGCTCAATCCCATCAAATATGTCTCGCACTTCTTTCCCTTGTTTATTTTTTCCTCTATCTATCCCCAACCAGTTTTAAACATCATGGTTATGATAAAAATGTCTTTTATACAATTATGAGGGTCATCTAATAAATAAGGTGAATTTTTTGGTATAAGGACTTCTACAAGGGTCATTCAATAAATAAGGTGCCCTTTTCAGTATAAGGGCTACTAATACAGATAGAAGCTTACTTTTACTTTTTTCTTTTTTTTTCCTTTACTTCTTTTCCTTTACTTCTTTTTCAAAAGGATTTAATTTTTTTGCCAATGAGAAAAAAAAAACTTTTTTAGAGTTTTGGAGATTAACAAAGAAGGCCAACCAAGAAGCACGCTCCAGGATTGAACAGAGGTCAGTTATCAAGTTTTTTGTTGCTGAAGGGTGCAAACCAGTTGAAATTCATAAGAGAATGTTAACTGTGTATGGTACCACATGTTTCAGCCAAAAAATGTCTACAAGTGGGCTAAATTGTTTAAAGAAGGACAGAGCAGTGTTAAGGATGAAGACAGGCCTGGGAGGCCTACAGAAGTGTGGTCCCCTGAGGTGATCAAATCAGTCAATGACCTCATGCAATCTGACAGAAGGGTGACAGTGGATGACATTGCAAGGACTTTGAGTTTATCTGTTGAACAAATGCAGGGCTCATCAGTCACATCAAGACAACACAAGGCCACACACAGCAGCCCAAACGGTGCAGACAATCAACGAGCTGGGCTGGGAACTGCTTCCTCATCCCCCTTACAGCCCAGACCTTGCCTCTTCAGACTTTCACCTGTTTGGTCCCTTGAAAGCGTTCATGAGAAGCACAAAGTTTGAAAGTGACGATGAAGTCAAAAGTGTTGTGAGCAATTGGCTGAAACATCAGTCCAAAGATTTTTATGCTGAGGGAATACAGAAGATTGTGCCCAAATGGGAAAAGTGTGGGACACTGCTGGGAGTCTACATTAAAAAATAAAAAGAAGTAAGCTTCTATTTGTATTAGAAGTTCTTGTACCAAAAAATTCACCTTACGTGTTAATAAACAACACTGTTCTTATGATTCTTGATGCCATACATGCCTCATCTTTGTGGAACTTGCTATATTTGTCTGCAGATATGACCATACTTGATTTAGTATGACTATCATTGTAAACCACATCAGATATGTTTTGTTTCACATTTTTTTTTTTTTTTTTTTTTTTTTTTTTTTTTTATTAAGTCATTTCACTCCAAGCAAGACTTGACTGCCACTAGTGCACAGGGGGTTGCAGTTAGAGAAAAAACTGGATACAGTAGGTATTGGAGAAAGGATAAAAGATAAATGAGATTCAAGATGATGAGACATGGCATATAATGTTGCATTTAAATGTTTGGAGATTGTAGCTATCAGGGAAGCAAGTAAATGGAAGGCGGGAAGTGTGAGAAAAGAAACTGTTGGAGTAGAAGAGATAGTTACATTTAACTATTTCAATGGTAAAAGGGTGGGACCTAGATGCCAATCTAGTAGCATGCTTAAATTCATATGGTCAGGACAACAGGGGAAAAAATCTCATCAGAGCAGTTGCCATGAAAATATTTGTAGAAAAGACAGAGGGAAGCCACACCACATCGGTGAGAAAGTGACTGAGGTTGAGATGCGAAATCAGGATTGACTATATTGCAGGTCCTTCTTAGGATTTTATTGAAATGAATAGCAGGAGCACTCAGCCAGATATGGCAACAGTATTCAAAGCACAGACAAATGGTAGATTTATGAATGTTGAAGATAGATTCTAGTGAGAAGAACTTTCTGGCCCTACACAGTCTTCCAAAATTTCTAGCAGCAAATGCAGCTATAGATTCGATGTAGTCTTTCCACTTCAGGTCAGTTGAAAAATTGAGGCCAAGGAATCACAGTGTGTCGTTCTCTAGGAGACTAGCATCACCCATTCTGATGACTGGCAGGAAAGTTTCTCTACAGTTTTTAAAGGAAAGCAGTCTTAGTTTGGGAAGAAGTTTTGTTTGAAAAATCTCTTATGAAATTTGGTATTTTGAATGCACTTTAAATATTGTAATTCTGAGGTAACATGAGTCAAGGTCACTTTTTGTCAAATAGGGTCAAAGCTTTTTGTTAAATAGGAAATAGGTTTTACCAAAAACAATGTTCATTTTGTTATCAATAGAGATAATTATCAATAGAGATAGAGATAAGAAACTGATGTAATGAATATGCATACACCTTGGTTTCCCCTCACAGTAATATGATTGGCTGGTCTTAACTGTAAATACAGACTAAAGCAGGAAGGCCTAAGACTACGCCTATTGACTATGCCTATTGCATAAGCCCACGCCTAAGCATACTGCATGCAACTACGATGAGTACCAGTCCATGCTGGCTACTTGCTAGATTGTCCTACCCAGTAACATTTGCCAAAACCCCTCGGCTACTTTGAATAATATATATATATATATATATCTTTCCGGGACATATCAGAAACTAACACAAATCAATTAGTAGAAGGCAATTCTCAGATAATAAAGAAAAGGAATCTGTGGAGAGCCATGATTACCAACAATCTGTAGAAACATAGCATTAAAAATTATGTCATTTAAGTTAATGAGATATAGATTATATAGACGAATTTTTTTTTTTTTTTGTTTTTTACAAAATCAGATTTGGGGTTTTTGTTTTTTCACTTCTTTTTTTCTTTTTTTTTCTTTGCTTTTTCTAATGGAAACATTGCTTTAATAATTTTCTCATTTAGGAGAGAAAGATATGTTTATATTCTACTATCTTAAAAGTCACACTCTAAGCTAGCCTCCAGCCCAAAACTAAAGTGACCTCTTGCCCAGCTGAGAAAACAGCAATAATTTTGAAGAAATAACTTTGAATTCCTCAGTTAACTCCATCAAACTTCCAAATTCCAACCAAAAGACAAATTTGGTCCTAAATTCTAATCCAGGCCAAACATTTAGTTCTTTAAATCATAAACTCCGTGGAACTTCAATTTAGTTAAGTTCTTCAAATTTCAAATTCTGCAGAACTTCAAAACCTCATGTCACGAAACCTCTCACTTTAACTCTGATTCCTTGGCATTTTGAAGAAATAAAATTGATTTTCTCCATTCACAAAGTTTTGGAGAGATTTTAAACTGAATTTAAAATAAAAATTCTTAAATTCTTCAAGATGTTTGTGTTACTTTAAAATCAATAAAAATTAAAAACTTTTAAAATTTTTTTTTTTTTTCAGTTATTTTAAAATTTTAAATTTTAACTGTTCCCTCCTCATCCCAATGAACACTGGGTGTTTAAGCACCAGATAAAGAGCAGATTTTTCGATCCCAGGATCATCCTGATTGTTAAAAGGTATAGGTCCATGTGGTAGCCTGAATAAAAGTAGTTACAGATACACGTATGGACAGAACAATTCACATTTAAGTGTGTGTGTCTATGCGTGTATGTTTTCTTTTGTTGACTAGACCACTCTATGAAGTGTGGGTCACTCTTAGAGAATTAAGTCAACCTGACCAGAATGTATACAGATTTTTAATATCTTTACAATTCTAGAATTTTGTAAACACCTAAATAATACTTTCAATATAATTTGAATCATATATTTAATCATTTCACCCCAAACAAGGCAATAAACTCACTCAGATGCAAGAGGTTACTGAGTGTTAAAGAATATGAGAAAAATATATAATTAAGGAGAAAAACCAACAAAAGAACAAGCATTAAGAAAATAGAAGATAACAATCAACATTACAGTTAAAATTTTGCAGATAAATGTTGACTAGAAAGCAAGAAGCCAAGAGAGTCCCACAAACAAGATGTATCAAAGAAGAACCTCTTAGCATAGAACTTAGTTTCATCTAGCCATTTCAACCATAAAATGATGAGACCTTGACACAAATTTAGTAATGCACTGAAATTCATAAAGTTTGGATATTATATATGAAAGTTCATCAGAACAATTACTATGAAAGTATGGGAAAAGCCCAGGAAAACTGTTACAGTGGTAGAAAAATGATTGAAGCTGAGATGCCAGGGAAGGACCAATAACTATAGATACTTCTTTGAAATTTGTCAATAATCTCTAAATATATAACAGGGACACAAGACCAGATATGACAGAAATATTTAAATCAAGAATTAGTGGGAGGTTTCTAAATATATAAGGTAAATTCTGGTGAGAGAATTTTTCTAGTTCTACACAATGAATCAACATGCTGCAGAGTTAACAACTGATTCAATATAATATTTCCACTTCATGAGGTTTATTTTTTCTTAGCAAACCTTTTTTATTTTCCTATATCAAATAACTATATTTTAGATTTTATTTTAATATTTGTTGTGGTGCAACAGATTTCAGCTTGGTTGAATAGCAGGACAAATTGGGTTCTATAGCCTTGGTTGGCAACCAGTCTACTGTAGAAAGAAATGCCAACCTAATGCAGGAAAAACTTCTGCCTAGTCAGTCATAGATTGAAATAGACAAGATCGCCCAAATGTGTATAAAGTATGGTACAACAGACAATGTACAAATCTCATTGATTTGTTCATAAATTTATTGTTAGTTTTGTTGTTAAATTTTTTTTTTTTAAATTCAGATTAACTACCCCGTTTCCAGGGTGGTGATTTTTATTTGATTCTTTTTTTTTCAGTTCTTTTGGTGTTCTTATTGAAGGAAACGACAACAGAATAAAATTCTAAACATTCAAACTGTTTTCACATATTTCATGATAATTTTATTTGAATCATTCATAAAGTTATATTATAAATAAGGGAGATTACTCTGTATTACAGATTTAAGTTAGTTCCCTTGAATAATTGGTTATTTCAGTATAACTACTTTTTTTTAAAAACATTTCCTTTTTTTAGTTAGGCACAAAAGCCAACTCTGCAATATCATTTATTTATACTATGCTGTTCTTTTTTTTTTTTTTTTTTTTTTCCAGTGATTTAGAGTACACCACAGTACTTAGCTTACTGGAATTGGAAATAGTAAATTTAATCATTTAGCTTTTAATTAAAGCTAAAATGAAAACTTAAAGAAAACCTATTTTTTATTTTTCAAATTAACTTTAAGACTTATGTATAAAAAATGATTGGTGTTACCTAAAAAAAAAAGGCCCTAAACTAATAAAAAACGAACTTCGAAATTTTGTGTGTGTGTGTGTTAGATTTTTTTTTATGATAATTTCTATGTGTACATTAAAAGGTCATGAGTTTAAGGGTTTCTTCCCCTTACAGGAAAAAAATTTTTTACAATGATGTGATCACTATGCACTTATTTCGCATCTGTCAAGCTGTTAACATATTTCATATACGATGGAAGGTTAAAAAGTTCAACTCTGTTTTAAGAACTAGTATTTTATTCTAACTTTCATGCTATAAATAAATAATACTAGTGTAAATCAGATTAATTTAACATTGAATTTGCTAATTTTCAGAAAATAATGTCTCAGATATTTTATTTTTGCAAGATTTTTTAAAACCAATAATTAACTTTTGTTTACAAATGTGTCGATCGTGCAAAAATGGCCGAAAAATTGAAAGATTTTTTAAAAATTGAAAAATTATTGATTCCAATCAATATAATTTGTTTGAAATACACCAGAGTATTTGTTTACTGGAAATAGTAAATTTAATCATTTAGTTTTCCATTAAAACTAAAATGAAAGTTTCAAGAAAACGTTTTTGTTTGTATAAATTTATTTTAAAAGTTACTTACCGAAATTGACTGGAGTTACCTACCCAGTGTAATTTCAAATGGAAATTATATTTATTGGAATACCAATTTTTTTGAGGGTTTTCAAAAGTTATCAGTTTTATCTAAAGTGGCAATGGTTTGAATAAAAAAGATTTTATAGTGAATTTATCAGGGGGTGTATTTGGCCTTCTTAGGATTTGTCCACTATAAGAAATGTATGACTGAATAAAATAAAACATACTATATGTCAAGAACAATCAAGCCTGGATTATAACTATAATAATTTATATAAGCATTATTACAGTTACGTATTCTACAAACATAGTGGTAATGTTAATAGATGACACAAGGTTGGTAAAAGTTAAGTGTGTTTGAGAGATTTTAGTTTCAGTTTTGGGTTATGTGTCCTGTGAGTAACAAAAGAACGCATGAGAAAAATAAAGAGTGAAAATAACGAGAAAGAAATGTTTCCCCACTCCTCCCACAAGAGTGAGTTGTGACACAAGGTCAGTTTTTAAAGTGGGGAACGCGAGCGCAGTTCAAAGTTCAAACATCACCCAGCTACCGCTGACGCAGCAGCTGGGTATAAAACGTTGTGTGGAGTGGTAGCGGTTGTTGAAGCCGAGATTCCTTTGAGGTATCTCCATTAAATCGCTGGAAAAGCGGCATAGTAGGAAGAAAAAAAGGTCACAAACTTAAGTTTTTCCATCAAAATGTTTGTTATTATTAAGAGGAAAGATCGAAGTATTTTTTTAAAATTATTTTTTAATCCTTTCTAACACGTTCGAAATTCTGGCAAAATATCTTGCTTTAATTTTCGTTAGCGGGTAACCAAATCGTTACGAGTGTTTACACTGAATAATGTTGTAATATTGCCTAACTCACTTTTTTCCGGTAAAAGACACATTAATTTGGAAATTCTTGCAAAAATCAAATAATTGTTAGATTTTAATGAAACCTTCAGGACTTATTCATAAATTAATGAAATTATTTTTGAAATCATTATTTTTTAAAAATCTTAGTAAAATATTTTTTATTCTGTTACCCCACCTCTACGTAAATTCATGAATTTTCAAGAAATTAAATTTTGTTGTGAAAATTGGTTTTATTGGTTAAACGCGGTACTCATTGGGGAATATAAATCATCATCTTTTTTTGTTTTTTTTTCAAAACATTTGGCCCTTTTTTCCGAAAATTTGCTCCCAGTAGTAAAATAAAAAAATGCAGTAAAACTATGAAATTATTTAATTTGATAAGCTTTTAATTGCTTGAATAAATATATATTAAGGACATTATAATCTGAAAAATTTTTCGAGTAATAATGAAATTTTTAAAAAATTCTTTTCATTTTTTAATTTATAATTATTTATTAGGTTTTAAAAATATTTTTAAAGTACTTAAAAATTTGTTGGTTATTAAGTTAAGATTCTATTCACTAATCGAAAATTAAAGTTTATTACAAATTGTCTATCCTTCGTATTTTTAAAATATTTTTTGTGTATTTGAAGTTTGTTTTTTGTTTCTTTTTTTTTTTATGGTAATTTCTGTGTGTACATTAAAAAGTCATGTGTTTTTCGGTTTCTTCCTCTTACAGGAAAAAAATGGACAGTTTTGTCAATTCTGGTCGCCGTACACTTAGCTTATCTCACATCTGTCTGTCATCGTATGTCAAATCATACGTGGAAAGTCATAAAGATGACACTTGAAAACTGTCATCGTATGTCAAATCATACGTGGAAAGTCATAAAGATGACACTTGAAAACTGTCATCGTATGTCAAATCATACGTGGAAAGTCATAAAGATGACACTTGAAAACTGTCATCGTATGTCAAATCATACGTGGAAAGTCATAAAGATGACACTTGAAAACTGTCATCGTATGTCAAATCATACGTGGAAAGTCATAAAGATAACACTTGAAAAATACGAGTTATGTAATATTACGTTTTCCATTGTAAACCCTCGTAACAATTTGGTTACCCGCTAACTAAAATCAAAATAAGAATTTTTACCAAAATTTCGAACGTGTTAGAAGGGATTAAAAATTCATTTTTTAAAAATTTAAAATATTTATCTTTCCTCTTAATAATATAATAAACATTTTGATGGAAAAAGTTCGTTTTTTTTTTTTTTTAAAGTTTGGGGTCTTTATGTTTATGCTACCTTTTTATTTTATTTTTATTTTTATTTTTTTTTATTTTTTTTTAAGCGATTTTTAGTGGAGGTCCCTACTCGATTTGTATAATTTCATATTTTCAAAATATCTCGTCACTTATTCCAAGATAAGGCTTTCATTATCATATACGAATTGATTTTAATGACTTTGATTCAATAATAGTACTGTCTAAACAGATAGATTTTTCTTGGTGTCAATTTTTCAATGGAAAGCCCGACACTGTTATTTGCTACTAGTGGCTTCTGGTAGTCTTGATCTAAAACAATATACAGTCCTTACACGAAAACTTGTTGTTATTTACTCAGTTTTTAGCTTAGTTTGATACACGGCCTCAAGTATTGGGTATTAGTGAGGATCGAACTCACTACTCAGTCGTAATGGTCAACTCAACCAGACAAGTGCGCTATCGGATAATCGCATGCCGGTGCACCCAGCTTTCGTTTGAAAGTTACCGGGATATAAAATTTCAAGGAATATAACTCTGACAAGACTGTATTAAAATCATGCGAGTAGTCTCCCATAGTTATTTTTTTAGTTTTTTTTTAATAATCATATCGCCCCAAGCAAGGCATTTTATTGTCACTGTTTTGCAGGGGGTTACATAGGAGGAAAGTTTTGAGAGAGAGTGACAGGTTATATGGGGTGTCAGGAAGTGGGCAAGAGAAGGATGAGAATACTGATGAGTGAAGTGGACGGAGACCTTTAGCAAGTGAGAGGAGAGGATGCAGGTTAGTGAGATAGGAAAAGACTATTGACTTTACTTGGAGATATTAGCTGTCAGGAAAGCAAGTAAATGGAAGGGAATTCCACAGGTGGGAAGTGCGAGAAAAGAAGCTGATAGAGTAGAATTTGCGTTTACAATTTATTGGTTCCACAGTAAAAGGGTTTATAATGTCAGTCAGTTAAGTGCCATACGTGATACATTGGGCGATCATGTCTCGAAAGAGAAATGACTGACTGTGCAGAAGATTATCCCGCAATAGGTTGCTATTGCTTTCTGCGGTAGACTGGTTGCCAGCTAAGGCAATAGAACCCAGTCCGTCCTATTATTTAACCCATAACTGGAGGTAAGAGATGGATTAATACCTTTCCCAAGAGAATGCAAGGAATTCGAACTCGGCACCCCGATTTGTTGTTCCGAATCGTTATCTACTGCACCACAACGCACATTTTTATAATGACTAATCTATAAATGTAGGAGAGATCAGTCAGTTAATTGCCATACGTGATACACGCTTGGGCAATCATGACTGACTAGGCAGATGTTCCCGCAGTAGGTTGCCATTTCTTTCTTCGGTAGACTGATTGCCAACCAAAGCTGTAGAACCAAATCTGCCTTGCTACTCGCCCCATAGCTGGAGGGAGAAGAGATGGATTAATACTTTTCCCAAGGGTATTTTTCGCGTAAGTGAATGAAACGAATTCGAATGGAATTCGAACTCTGCTCTACCGAGTTCTCATCCCGAGCCGATTTTTAGAGATAGATCATTCAATGAATTTACTTGGATTCACTTTTAAACTTTAGTAACAATCTTTTCGCTAAACTCATTCGTAACCAAGATTTTATAAAAATGAAAAAATAAGGCAACTCTCGTCCGTGCAAACTAGAGCTTTTGAAAATGTACTCAAACATAAAGAGACGATATTATAATTTCCTAAATAGGGCAAAAGCAAAGCTACATTCAGTCAGTTAAGTGCCATACGTAGTGATACACGCTTGGACGATCATGTCTCGAAAGAGACATGACTGACTGAGCAGAAGATTATCCCGCAGTAGGTTGCCATTGCTTCCTGTGGTAGACTGGCTGCCTATAGAACCAAATCTGTCCTATTATTTAACCCACAACTGGAGGGAAGAGACGGATTACCTTTCCCAAGGGTATTTGTGCGTAAGTGAATGCAAGGAATTCATCTGGAGTTTGAACTCGGCTCCCTCATTTGCCGTTCCAAGTCGATATCCACTGCACCACAACGCACATAAAAAAAATTATCAACGTTCCCACACCGGGAATCGAACCCGGCCGCCTGGGTGAGAGCCAGGAATCCTAACCACTAGACCATGTGGGAATGTACGTTAGTTATCAAAAATAAGACATCAAAACTTTCTTTTAAGGCAAATATCGACAAGTTTTTTGCGTTAGACAATTTATCAGATTGTGTTGCTGTTATAACTCGCTTTCTAGTAGTTATATATTTGCCTCCACGAATTCGCTGGAAAAAAAAACAGCGTAGCATGAAAAAAAGGCTCTAAATTAAATAAGAACAAAGTTTTATCGGCATGTTATTATTAAGAGAATAGATCAAACTATTTTTTAATTATATTTTCAAAATTTTGGTATAAAATCTTGTTTTTCTTTCGTCCGTGAGTGACGCAATTTTTACAAGGCAAACGTAATATTACGCGAGTCACTTTTTTGCCGGTGAAAAACACATTAATTTGGAAATTGTTGCAAAAGTCAAATAATGGTCGGATTTTGATTAAACTTTCAGGATTTATTCACAAATGACTGAAATCATTTTTGAAATAATTACTTTTAGAAAATCTTAGAAAAAAATATTTCTTTTTACATGTGTTACCCACTTCCACCAATTAATTTCCTGAAATGTCAAGTAATTCACGAGAGTTCACACGTACACCTCATATTAATTAAATTCAGGAGTCATTGGGGAATACTAATCATCTGTTTGTTTTTTTTTTGTTGTTTTTGTTGGGGTTTTTTTTGTTTCTAAATCAGCCCTTTTTCAGAAAATCTGCCCCGAATCGTGAAAAGAAAAAATGCAGTAAAACTATGCTTTTTCTTATTTAGAAAAAACTTTTAATTGATTTTATAAGCAATGTATATTAAGAATATCATAGTCTGAAAAGAATAAAAAATTTCAATGAATAATTAACTTTTACAAGAATAGATTTATTTTCATCATTTTTATTATAATAATTTATAAAGTTTCAAAGAATCATTTCAAATTCCCTCGTTCATCGTTCACGCTAGGTTGTTAATTTAATACGTGAATACTATATTTACTAATTGAAAAGCCTAATACAAATAATCGAGCCATTCGATTTTTAAAATAATTAAAACATTATATTTGTGTGCATTCTGATGAACCGTATTTTCGTTTTACGGATGGCCATATGTGATATATATCATTAAAAGTTCACGTTTCGAAAGTTGCGCTATTTACAGGAAAAAAGAAACTATATAAACGTTTTCGGCAGGGTAGAATTCTTTCATTTCGATTCTGTATTTCCTGTGCCCTACGTTTCAACATTCAACGGGCCTTGCAAATCAAAATTTAAAGCAAGTTTTATATTTTAATTCCTAGTTTCGTAATTTTGTTAAAAAAAAAACTGTTATAGTGGAACATCCTGCCATCCCCGAGAATAGAATGCTCTACTTTATAAAAGACGGTAACGAGCGGTACAACGATAGGAAAGTCTTAGGTGAAAAATAGACAGACATTTTTTGGCCCGGCTATATGGCCGGGAATGCCCACTATAAAATGACCATGTGTCACATCTGGCCTTGCGTGGGAAGGCTAGTAAATACGGAAAGTCTTAGGTGAAGGCATCCACTACTCGATAGTCGATTCCGCTCCAACCCGTGGCTTGCCTATATGTGTATTATTGTTAATTATACTTTAGTACAATAAATCTGTATTTCTTATTCCTAGTGTGGAGTTCCATTTTTCAACTGATCTATTTACACTGTATTCATTTTCGGGATATATCAAAAACGTAATTGTGAAATTCACAATTTGTGGAGGCAACTAATAAAAACTATGAAAAATAGATTTTAAAAATAAAAATTAATAAATGCCATGGCATTTTATAAATTATTGAGTTACCTCTGTCATGTTATATAATTCATTCTCTGTTGTTAAATTGTAAAATTGTTAAAAGAAAATTTTATATTTTTATTTTTATTTTTCATAAAACATCTTCGAATGTAAGGCTATAAAGATAAATTCCTATAAAATATTAGATAACTGCTGAAAATATTGTGTCAAATTTTTAATTGGCTTCTGTTTACCAAATGCATCGATCGATCAAAAATAGACGAAAAAAAAAATTTTTTTTTTTAAATCTGAAAAATTTTAAATTCCAATCAATATAATTTCGGTTTGAAATATACCAAGAGTATTTTGTTTACTGAAATTTGATCTTTTGGCTTTCAATTAAAGCTAAAATTAAAGTTTCAAGAACTTTTTTATTTTTTAAAATTCAATTTAAATTTAGGTATCGGAAATGAGTGGTGCTACCTACAATTAATCTATTAGGTTTTGCTTAGGCTACTTGCCATGACGTACGTTTGAAATGCACTAGACTAACTCCAACGTCTATTTTTAGGCTCAATGGAGTTATTTATTTAAGTGTCTAGACTAGCTCATTTGCATCATCGGGTGGGAGGATATTAACTTCACACCATTTCACTTTTAGAGATTTCTTTTTATTAGTAAATAGTTAATTTATTAGTATTCATCCCTCTTCTTTCAGGTGAGTTCGTATTGCCCTTTGTAATTTTTTATGGTCGTCGTTGTTGTTGTCGTTGGTGGTGGTGGTGGTGGGTTTTTTTTGCTTTTTTTTTTCTTGAAATCATACTTTTACGTTCAAAGAATTTTGGTACATCAAAAAGTATCATAGAGTACTTGCATAGGTTATTCCTTCCTTATGGGTCTTTTTTAAATAAACGTTTTCTTCCACTGATTGCAGTGTATTTTTATGTTCCCATTTTTCCTTTTTTCTAAATGTGATCTTTCCAATTAGTGACATTATTACGCCGTTTTCCCACATTTCTTTTCCAAAAATAATTTTTTTGCCAATTTTGAAAATTTAGTGTTATCTGTTATGTTTTTCATTTTTTTTTTAACCTAGTAACAACTTGTCGATAACTGATTTAATTTTTTCTTGCAAACATCAATTTTGCCGGCGACGTACCTGACGATTTAATTAGTCTTGGCGTTATCCGGTAAATTCTCAATAATTTTTGTAGTTCTTCTTCGCTCACTTTTTCATTATTTGCTTTTATCAAAGCTCTCTTAAAAAAAAAAACCCACAAACTGTTCAACTTGTCCTTTTGATCTTGGGTGATATGACGGGGTAGTAATATGTTTAAAAAAGAACATTTTACAAAAATCTTCGAATTCATGAGCAGTGAATTGTGTACCGTTATCCGAGAATATACTATTCTGAATGCTATATCTTGCAAACAGTTCGTGTAAATTATTCACTGTCATTGTAGAAGTTGGTTTTTCACACTTACAAATTTCATATCACTTGATAATGTGATTCATTTGTTGGATCGGTGAAAGAAATTCAGCAAATATACAAAGATAGAAAGGGGCGTAAGACAAGGATGTGTCTTTCACCCGATCTATCCAACTTGTACAGCGAGACTATTCTGAAGATCCTAGATGTTATGCCAAGGTTTGTCATCGAAGGCCACATTTTGAACAACATAAGATATGCAGATGATACAGTGCTGATAGCAGACACGGAAAGGAAACTACAAGGCCTCCTATAGAAGGTATCTGAAGAGATTAACAAAAAAGAACTATAAGTAAACTGCAAGAAAACCGAATGCATGATCATCAACAAACAGCAGTCCAAAATGCCAAATACAGGTGGGGGATACTAAAATCAAGCAGGCATAAAATTTAAATACCAGGGAAGGGTTCTAACAGAAGACGGAAAGTGCGACACAGATCAGGAAAATTTCACTAGAAACAAAGAGGTACTGGATTGCTGTCATGTTAGTTCTTCAAAATGGCAAAGATGAAAGAAAAACTTGAAGCAATTGAAATGTGGTTCTACAGAAGGATGCTACGAATATCATGGATCGAACATGTGAGCAATGATGAGATTTTGGAAAGAATGGAAATGAAAAAGAAATTAATACTGAGCATTAGGAAAAGACAGCTAAAGTTCCTGGGACATGCAATGAGGAGAGGAAGGAGGGCTTAGAGAATCTGATACTAACATGTCAGAGTGAAGGAGAGACGAGAAAACTGCGTTTAACATACTTGAAGGGTCTGAATGGGGGCTGTGTGGTGTAACAGGAGAAAGCGTGCTAAGAGACAACAGGGATAGTGAGACGTGAAAGGCTATGATACCCTACGTTCTGAAAGGACATGGCACATAGAAGAATTTCACTGCTTTTACACATTCACAGAATTAGATTTTTTTAATCATTTCACCCCGAGCAAGGCGGAAATGCCACTGATGTGCAGGGGGCTACATAACTGTAAAAAGATTAATTAGAAGAGAGTGAGGAGTGCAAACCAGTTAGAAAGGAGCAATAGAAAGATGAGAATGCAGGTGTGATGACAGTTACATAGGTGGAGAGAAGGGAAGGATATACGGGGTGGGGAGAGAGCTAGAGTCCAGTGGTTAATAGATGAGTATTGACATTGCGCTTAAATTCTTGGATGTTGTAGTCATCAGGAAAGCAAGAATATGAGAGCGAGTTCCACAGGCGGGAAGTGCGTGAGAAGAAGCTGCAGAAGTAAAATTGTTGTCTTCATTTGGCTAACCTAACTGTGAATAGGTGGGACCCAGTTGCCAGTCTGGTTGCACGAGTAAACACCTGTTGAGGTGGCACCAGTGACTTAAGTTCGTCCGAGCAGAAGCCATGAAAGTATTTATAGAACAGACAAAGGGAGGCCACATTTCGTCGGTGGGGAAGTGGCTGCAGTCGAGCCGCCAGGTCAGCACCTATCAGACTCTCCTTTGGAGCCTGTCGAGAACACTGAGGTGTACGGCAGGGGCGCCTGATCATAAATGGCAGCAGTACTCCATGCACGGACGGATGGTTGACTTGTATATATGCAGGATGGATTCAGGCGGAAAAACATCCTGGATCGACATAATGACCCAACTTTCTTAGCAGTGGATTTAGCTATGGATTCGATATAGTGGTTCCATTTGAGGTCTGAAGAGAAGGTAAGGTCGAGGAGGCGCAGTGTATTGCTCTCAGGGAGAATCGCCTGGTCCATGCTTATGGGAGACAGGAGAGGTTGCCTGTGATGGTTGACAGACAACAGCTTGGTCTTAGATGCATTGAAGTTGACAAGCCACTTCTTGCCCCAATTCACCACAGAGTGTAGATCCCGTTCAAGATCAGTAGCGAGATCATGTCTATCCGCCACGACAGATTTCTTACTGGGGCGGGAGTATATTGTGGTGTCATCTGCGTAGATGCCTACATGGCCCTTGATCTCATCTCGGAGGTCGCTGATGAAAATAAGGGAGAGCGTTGGGCCCAGGATAGAGCCCTGTGGGACACCAGCATTCGTGCTGCAGGATGAAGAGGCATACCCATTCAAAACGACCTTCATTTTGCGGTTATTTAAAAAAGATGAGATTAGGTCAAGCAGGCGACCGGTAATACCGTAACCCCGTAGCTTGCATAGAAGGCTAGAGTGCCAAACCCTGTCAAAAGCCTTGGAGATGTCCAGAGCAACTGCGCGAGCCTTGTCAGACTCATCAAAGGTCTGGAGCATGTACTCCGTTACGGTTGTTAGCAAGTCGGCCGTGGGCCTGGCAAAGCGGAAGCCATATTGCCTGTCAGAGAAGAGTTTGTGGGCAGTGAGATGTTGAACTATTTCAGCATTGATTATGGCCTCGAACACTTTCCCGAATATCGGTAGAAGACTGATAGGGCGATAGTTGGATGGGTCCGAGGGTTCACCACAATTCTTAAATACAGGAACGACTGAAGAGAACTTCCAGCATGCAGGAAAACAGGAAGCAGAAAGGCAATAGTTAAACAGTTTAAAGAGAACAGGGGAGAGTTCAGGAGCACACGTCTTAAGGACTATCACCGGGATTCCATCGTCTCCGATCGCCTTATGGGGGTCCAGTTTTGAAATTACTCGGGACACTACTGTCGGGGTAATATATACGTCGTGCAGTTTGGCCTCAGTTCTAATAGAGAAGTCGGGTGGGTATACTCCAGATGAGTTAAATGTGGAGTTGGACGAGAACCTGCGGGCAAAGCATTCAGCTTTGTCCGCAGATGACGTGAGAACCTCAAATTCATGGATTAAAAGAGGTATTGAGAATTTGCTGTTGTTCAGCACTCGTTTGCAAATCCTCCAATAGTCCTTGGAGCCGAACTTGCAGTCAGCTATGCGCTGTCGCATTCTCTCACCAAACAACCGTTTGGCGTCATTTAGGATTCTCTTGCACTCATTGCGAGCAGACTTGAATAGGCGCCTATTTTGATCAGATGACTGTCTCCGGAATAGACGGAAGTAATGGTTCCTGTGGGCAATGGCGGCCGAGCAGGCAGGAGAGAACCACGGAGAGGAATGAGGTTTTAGGCAATACTTCCTGGTGGGTATGAAGGCATCAATGCCAGCTTTCACCCATGACGAGACCTCAGAGGCACAGTCATCAACTGGTAGATCGAACACTTTTCCCCAAGGGACGTCGCAGAGGAAATCGCGAAAGGAATCCCAGTCAGCTTTTTGGTAGAGGTACGAGGTCCTATAGGTAGGGGGCTCCTGGGGGGAGTGCGAGTGGAAAGAAACACTGAGAGAGACAACAGCATGGTCTGAATTACCGAGAGAGCAAAGCTGCGAGACTTGACAGGCATCAGGTGCAGAGGTAAAACATACATCTAGTAGTGAGGAATGACCCGAGGGAGTGCTTGGGAAGCGAGTGGGGAAGTCCACCACTTGCGTAAGGGATTGGGAAATAGCGAAGTTCATGGCGTGGATGCCCGCTGGATCAGTAACAGAGTTTTCAAGCCACTCAGAGTGATGGGCGTTGAGGTCTCCAAATACAAATATGTAGGCAAATGGGTGGTAGGAAATAGCCTTATCTATGTTGTCAGCAATGCTATCTAGTAGGGAGCAGTCAGGAAAGGAGGGAGAACGGTATAGAAAGAATAGGTAACTAACCGAACTGAGGAGAGACAGACGGAGACATCGAAGTCTTTTTTAATGTAGGTTTTCTGATTTCTTTCCACGTTCCTTCATTAATCAGTGTGCTATCACTACCAGTATGTCGTTGTATTTTCACACCTACACAAATTTTCTTTGGTTTTCTGTGATTATTTTTCCGTCGAAACGCTGTCTACAACTTTTTTTTAATGTGAGAACTTTTCTTTTGGTTAATTGCAGTGTTTTGGTTAATTGCACTTTATATGTCTTTACCACACTTGTAGCATTTCGAATTCTTAAAGGCACAGTCGTCTCCGAGATGTAACCTTCTACATCTGAAACATGGATTAATTTTCCTTTTTGCATATTGTTCTTTCGTTTGTATTTATGCACATTCTTTTTTCTTGTTTCTTTGTCATCGTTTCACAGTTTTATGATTTTTTCCGACATCCGATATTTACTGAAGTATAGGTTTGTTATTCTGTTCAAATTTCGTTAGAATTCACGTCCGTATTTCTGCATGTTTTTTCACCGTTAACCCTTGAACAAAAATTAACCCTTTAAACATATCTGAAATCAGTTCGTTTGATCTGTATCTTTCACGCTTCTTGTTAACAATTTCATTATATGTGACAAAATCTTCGTCTTTTTTTTTTTTTCGTCAGATTCATACATTTCTAATGAGTGCTGAATAAAAAGCATTTGTCACTTAATTTTTTATATATATTTACTGTTTCTTCTCAACATTTCTCCTGGCTTTTTCGGTAGTACAAAATTACAGTATTTTTCATGTTCTGCAACTTTTTTCTCGCCTTTCCAGTCTCTACATTCTTTGAAAATGTGTTTGTGTCTTCGAAAATAAACAGAAAAGCTAATTACATTATCGGGATGATATTTAAATTCAGAAATTTAAATTTGTGTGTATGTCTGGGTCTGTCTGACCTTTCCTGTATGATTTGACATGTGACAACATACAAATGCTAGATAAGCTAAGTGTCTATAGTGATCAAAAGTGACATAATTGTTCAAATTTATTTTCTGTAAGGGGAAGAAACCGTTAAATACAAGTCCTTTTAATGTACACACAGAAATTACCACAAAAAGTAAAAAAATATTTTTAAAATATCACGGCTGTTTTCGATTAGTAAATATAGTCTTTACTTAATAACCTAAGGTCTTGTGGTGAGACCGAGCAAAGCGAGGGATCGGATGTTTGCACCCTCACAACCAAAAAGCAAATGACAAAACTCGTCGGTGCGCAGCCGGCTCGACGCAGATGTTCCGGTAGAAAACTAAACATTAATTAAATATCAAATTCCACTTCGCGAGCCTACGCGAACTTTATTTATCAGCCAATGGGAAGCCCAGATTCAAATACGGATGTGAATTCCCAAATGATCTGCTGCGATCCAAAAGTCGAAATAAAAAGTCGATACAGAAAGTATCACCAGACAGATCCAGACAGATACACACAGACAGGCTCGAGAGAGACGAGTGTAATTAGTATCTCCCTTGACCGACGTCAAGCGAATTACTATGCTCGCCTCCCTTCCCTATCATCTTATCCTTCACTGTCTCTAAACTACTTACCGACCAAAGGAGCGGATACATCAAAGACATTCCTTACTTACAACGCTCCCATATACATACGCATAAATTCTCTTTTCAGTATTTATTGCCATGAACATTTTAACATCCGTTGGACCCATACTTAAAGGATTACTTTCATTGTAAAAAGCTTAATTGATATTCGTATATAAATGTTATTTCTAAACTCAATTTTCTTTTCTTTTGCCTTTTTATGACTTATAGTGGGCTATCTACAACAAGACCAAATTCCGTTAATCTGCAACACTATATAACTACTCTCCACGAGAACGGATAACACACTATAGTCTACAAGTCTTTGAAATATTTTAAAAATGTTTTAGAAATCTTTTAACATTTCATTATTAATCGAAAAAAGTTTTCTTCATACTATAATCTACTTAATTTCTATTCTTTATTAAAGCAATTAAAAGCTTATCTAATTAAGTACTGCCATAGTTTTATTGCATTTTTTTGTTTTACTATTGGGAGCTGATTTTCAGAAAAATGGCTAAATGGTTGAAAAAATAAGATGATTTACATTCTATAATGAACCTTGCGTTTAACTAATAAAACTAATTCTACCTAATTTAATTTCTTGAAATTTCAATTCATGAATTTACGTGGAGGAGGGTAATATTTTTACGATTTTTTAAATAATAATTTCAAAAATAATTACATTTATTTGTGAATAAGTCCTGAAAGTTTCATTAAAAACCGACTGTAATTTGATTTTTGCTAGAATTTTCAAATTAATGTGTTTTGACCGGAAATATTACATTTTCTGTTGTAAACTCTCGTAACGATTCGGTTACCCGTTAACTAAAATCAAAGCAAAATTTTTTTACCAGAATTTCGATCGTGTTAGAAAGGATTTAAAAAGTTTTCAAAATCATTAAAAGAAATTTGATTTTTCCTTTTAATAATACCATAAATATTTTGATGGAAAAAGTTCATTTTTATTATTAAGTTTGGGGTCATTTTTTTTTCATAACAATACATTTTGTTTTTTGTTGTTTTTTTTTTTGTTTGTTTGTTTGTTTTTTGTTTTGTTTTTTCGCAAGTACATAATTTCTTAGAAAATATATAGTGGAATAGTTTCTGTTACACTCAATTTTATTTATTTTTGTTCGTTTTTTTTTGGGGGGGGTGTTTGTTTGTTTTGTTTCTTTTTCTGATTTTTTATTTTTATTTTGAGTAAACAGGCTGTTAACAAAGGCTAAAAAAATCTACCCTGCTATTTGACTCTGGAAAAGGGAGAGATAGATTCATGCCTTTCCAAGGCTAATTAGTGTGAACAGATTAGAGTCTTGAACTCGACTCACAAATCCCATTTTCAACACTGATAACCACTGCGTTATCAACACTTACGATCCTGAATTCTAATTCAAATAAATGAGACCAGTATATTTCCGCTTATTATTTTGAAACTTTTGATCATTACACTTTGACTCGTAGACTCATTATCTTTCCATAATTTTCAGTTTCGTTTTCGAATCTCACTCTCTCGTTTGTTGTTTGGAACGTGAAGTCGGCTCACCGATAGCCATTACGTTATCGGCATATCCTCAATTATTTTACAATAATAAAAAATCTTTTGGCGACAATTTGCAAGCTGGAAAAGAAAAGTATAAGATACAGGATACAGTAAATGACAAAGCATTTATAGTTACACACACATACACACACGACCTATAATTTTCAAGATCTAAAATTTACCTTTATTATAAAACTGAATCACCCGAACCTAGCATATATTTTGTTTATAACAGGTTTTTGACTGAATGGTACAATTAAAAATACCTATTGAATCGAGTAGGAAATGGCTCGTAAATTTTAATGCCGCCAAAAACGAAGCTGCTCTCTTTTAACCACCATAAAAAAACTTTCCTGCCTACCATCAGAATGGATGATGCTAATCTCCTAATGAGCAACACACTTGGCCTCACTCTCTCTCAACCGATCTCAAATGAAATGACTGTATTGAATCTACAGATGCATATACTGCTAGGACGATTGGGTCACAGTATCGAGATTGGGTCAGTTTTTCTCGTCAAAATCCATTTTGCACATTTATAAGTCTACTATTCGACCGTGTATTGAATACTGTTGCCATATCTGGTCAGGTTCTCCTGCTATTCATCTTGAGGTTCTTGACAAAATCCAAAGGAAAATCTGCAGTATAATCGATCCTGATTTGGCAGCTCGCCTGCAGTCACTTTCTCACCGACCTGATGTGGCTTCACTCTGTCTTTTCTACAAGTTGTTTCACTGGAACTCCGACCACATGTATTTACGAGTGCTACTAGATTGGCATTAAGATCCCACCCTTTTACCGTCAAAATAGTTTAATGTAACCGTCTCTTCTACTCTAATAGTTTCTTATCTCGCACTTCCCGTTTGTGGAGCTCTCTTCCTTTTTCTTGCTTTCCTGATGATTACAATCGCTAAACGTTTAAATGCCACGTCAGTTGCCATCTTCTATCTCCTTAATTCCCGTCTATCTCTTATCCTTTCTTCGACATCTCCTGTAGCTTGTTTTTTTGTTTTTTTTTTTGTTTTTTTCTCACATTATAAACCTCCTGCACACCAGTGGTGGTCTTGCTTCACTTTGCTTATAAATGGTTATTTAAAAAAAAAAGAAAGATTGTCATGTACTTCCAATCTTTTCACTCTTTTCTTTTTTTTTTTTTTCAATTGGAGTAGATAGACTACACTATCGCCCGGTTCACACTCCACCCACGTCTATTGAACAGGTGAAAAGGCTCATCCCTTGCTCCTTGTTTAGGATGTGGTCTCCGGCTTTCTCTTTTCCAATCTTTTCACTCCTACGTAGCCCCCTGCGCTTCAATGGCGTTACCGCCTTGCTCGGGGTGATATGATTTAAAAAAAAAAAAAAAGAATACATTTGGTTTTGTGCGGGCACTGAATTTTCGTCAATTCTAAATCATCTTCTCTATAATCAAACAAATCTTCGATAGTAGAGGCTCGCCAGGTGGATAGGGACATTATTTACCGGTATATTTACCTGTCATTTCGATCCCAATCACCAAATCGAACTCAAAATGTTCCATTATTTATCCCCTCTTCAACAATTAATCTGATATTTTTCGTGGTTTTCTTTTTTAATATTTGCTGCAGTTGGTCCTACGGATTTATAGAATAAACTGATTATTTTACTATAGTGCGAAATAATTTAATTATAAGCATTTAATAATTTAATCCAAGTAAAAAAACTAAAAAAAAAAGCGTTACGTGAGGTTTAAAAATAAAATGCATTTTTTTTTTAAGTGAAAAAATATTTCTTGAAACTTTATTTTAGTCCTAATTTCAAACTAATAGATTAAATTTAATATTTTCAATAAGCAAAATGTTTTGCCGAATTTCAAAACTGATCTAAATTGATTGTAGTGATTTTTAACCGTTAAAAATTGTTGTTTTTGTCAATAAAAATTTTTCAACACAATGTAATTCTCTTTTATTAAAAAGTCTTGCAAAAATAAAGTATACTTTTCTGAAATTTATTTGAGGAAGATTCAGTTAAGTGTCATACGTGAAACACGCTTGGGTGATCATGTTTCGAAAGAGACATGACTGACTGGGCAGAAGATTATCCCGCAGTAGGTTGCCATTTCTTTCTGCGGTAGACTGGTTGCCGAACCCATAACTGGAAGGAAGAGACGGATTAATACCTTTCCCAAGGGTATTTGCGCGTAAGTGAATACAGTGGATTCAACTGGAATTCGAACTCAGCTCCCCGGTTTCTTGTTCCGAGCCGATATCCACTGTACCACAACGCACATAAAGTTTAATTAACAAATATCATTTTTAGTTTAAAACATGACATTTTTTATCACGGAAGTGTGCGCTTTTATGACGTATTGACAACTTTCTCGCTACTTACGTTTTGTAATTTTTTGAAAGCATAAAAATATAGTTTATCTCCATTTGGATCTGCTGATTATTGGAAGAGTCCATTATCTGGCGTTAATGAGCTAGACATAAATTTAGGCGCTAAATGGATTTGGCGTGTAACCATAGGCGCTGAGATATAGTTACTAGCGACCTCCACACGATGAGGATGTATTCTGACTGGCTCCAGAGAAAGGCTTCAAAACAAGTGAACTGAACAAACCTACTTCAAGAACAGACAATGTCAGTCAAGAACAAACCTGACTAATGCAAGACAAGTAATCTTTGGAAGAAAATATGGAACCAAGTGTTACAATAATAAGTGTTAGAATCAAATTTCAAATAAATGTCTTTGGATTTTGGCCCGATGTCTTGGTTTTAACCGCTAAAAGAATACATTTTTACCAACTCTCCTTCATATTGTATGATGTAGTTTTAATATAAATATGTATTTTAAACTGTTAAATTGCCTTGACTTTGGAGAGTCGTTAAATTTCACATAAAGAGGTGCAATTATTGTAACAATTATTCGACGAATATAACGTGAATGACTTTTTTATATAATTTTTAACTATAATTTTTATTATTTAGGAAAATCTTTTTTTTTTCTTTTTTCTTATAATTTTTAACTATAATTTTATTATTTCGGAAAATCTTATATTTAGTAAACTACTAGATTTTTTTTTAATTTTAGGTACTTTGGCTTATATTCTTACTTACAAAAACGCTTCTGAGAAAATGTTAGAAAATTACGAATAAATTTTTACTATGGTTATCGCTTTTATTTTATGATAATATCGTGTATGAACATCCGTATTTATAAAAATCGGCACATTTACACACACACACACAAATTGAAAATTATTTTTACAAATACTAGGGCTGCTGAATTGTATTAGGCTTTTCCATTTATGATTGTTAAATATATTTTTGACTTAATAGCGATATCACCTAACCGTTACTAATTAATACAGAATTGTAAGATTTAAAACATTATAAATTATTATAATTAAAAACAAATGGAAAAAATTTTGTAAAAGTTCATTATTTATCAAAAAAAATATTTTTTTAAAACTGTAGCGTCCACAATATATTTTATTCATAAAATCAACTAAAAGCTTTTCTCATCAATATTTTAGTTTTGTTGCATTTTTTACTTTACAACTCGGGGCAGATATTCTGTAACTGAGGGTCCTGATTTATAAATAATAAAAAATGATGATTTATATTCTCCAATAACTTCTGCTTATAACTAATACAAACATTAAGCTCTACAAAAATGAATTTACTGAAATTTTATAAAAATTAAATAAGTGAATAGAAAAACATATATAAAAAGAGAATAAACAATCTGTAGTAGAAACCAATTTTTTTTCTGCTTCTTCTTTGTCTATATTTTAACACTAGCAGTATAGCCCGGCGTTGCCCGGGTGTAATGAAAGCTTTAAAACTAATCCATTGTCCTGGAGCTCAGACTCTTTGGACGTTGGCACAAAAGACTAAAAAACAATAGTTGTTTCCAGTTAAAGCGAAACCGTAGACTGAAAGAAAAATGAATGGATGTAAGTCAAATTTTGATTTCCTGGTATCGATATCAAATAAGTTTTTTTTCGTCGTAAACTGAATTTTGAAGGCTAAATAAGTCCTCTGAGTAAATGGTATCATGGCTCAGACTAACAACTACAATTATACCTACTTAGAGTCAAACCCGAAGCAAAAGCTAAAATAAAAGGGCTGAAAAAATACAGACATACAGACAGATAAACAGACACACACACAAACATCTTGCCTTTTATATATGTATATTATCGATTTTCTGCACTATTGTAAAAACTGCAAACTTGAAACTTCTGAATATCGTTTCTTATGTGTTTGTCTATGAGTGTATCAAATTTGATTAAAATCGAACCAGTCCTTCTATAACCCGATTTTTTTATATTTATCGGGGGTACCTCGACACAAAACCTAAGAACACTCGCAGACGCTTATCGTACAACTGTGTAAATTTTCAAGAAAATCGGTTCAGTTGTTTCGGAGTCTATAGGTAACGGACGCACACACGCACACACAGATACACACACACACAAAGTTCCATTTATAAGTAAGTTTAGATTAGATAGATATAATAAACAAACACGCAAGGTTTAAAATTCCATACAGCTTTGTGCCATATCTGAGCTACTCTTAATAAATCACAATATATTTTTCAAGGACAATGTTTATCTAACAGCAATATTATGTTGTATTTTCTATCGTCATAACTTTGTACGCACTTGTTGAGACCAAGTAAAATAGAGAACATGGTAAAGTAAAAAAAGAGGAATGTTTTGCAACAGGGGTACAGACATTTTTTTAATTCAAAGATAATGGTATTTGATTTTTCTATATCAAGTAGGTATAAATTGTTGAGGGGACAAGCCAAGTCGTGATTTGACATTGTAAATAACATTTTTTCTGCTTTGTTAAAATATGTTTATTTGATTTCGCTATTTAAAATATGCATTGTGAATTTTCCATGAATGCAAATTTTCTATCTCTCTGTTTCTCTGTCTTTCTTTTTGTGTTTGTGTTACTCTCTCTTTGGACCCATTGGTTTCTTTACCATGTTAAAATAATTTATGTCAAATACAGAAATGTGATGAGTACAAATGAAACCAACAAATTATAAGCATAAAAATAATAAGATTAAATTAGGTATCACCAAAGATTCGTTAACAAAATAATGATGAAAGAATTCCCCAAATTAATAAAAACAAGTTTTTCGTCAAAATCTTTGTTATTAAGAGTGAAAGAGTGAAGATGATGAGACAATGTGTAAAATTTATAAATGATGCGTTTCGGGTAAGAATGAAAAAAAGACAGAACTGTACGTGAAGAAAAATGCCTTGGTATCTCAACGGATGAATGGGACCCGTTTTATATGTAAACAGTAGTGGAACAAAGTTCTCAATGTCTCTTGGGCAGGTCAGTTTTATTTTTTATTCAGAAGCTAGAGCAAGTAAGTATAAGCATCATGCAAATGGTCGAACTCAGGTCAGCCTTGCGCTGAGTTGCAACAACCAAAGAAAATGCTGATTTACTTCATAGGGAGGTTTTGGAACACACATGCGTGTACCATGTTTGGAAAGTGAAAAGAGTTCAGTCATTATCGGACCGGGGAAACTAATGTTTATCAGCAAGAACGTAATTAGTAGGCGGTTCTATATTTTGGAGCAAAAAGAGAGTGAGGCAAGAAAATGTTTGTTTTATAGATTTTAAGCAGCACCGCTTAACGGCATTTGACGAAACCAAGTAGGATAATTATATTTCTGATTCTTTTACTCTTAACATCAGAGGAAAAAAAAATTAAATATTCATTATTATTATTTTAATGATTTTATTTATTTTACCACTACCAGAAAGGTTTACAACCACCACATTGAAACAATGTTCTCTGTATGATCGCTGGAGTTAAGCAACGTCAGTACATGAATTAGTGACCGTTTGAGATTACTGAGTGCTGTAAGCTTGGATGGTGCAATATATAATGTCTCAGAGAACAGAATTGTAATTCCCATTGAGTTAGTTATAATCACTTACGCGCAAATACGCTTGTGAAAAGTATGAATCCATCTCTTCTCCCCCAGCTATGTGTTAATTATTTTTTTGAGTGTCAGCTTTGTTTAACGGCATATCAACCTATGTGGGTTATTTAATGCCAAAAAGGTGGGGGCTTTAAGGTATTCTTTTTAATGTTCGGTGATAGTGAGAGGTTTGATTTAGTCAGATCTTAATGAAAATTTTTTTGTTTTCATTCTTTTTTATTTTAGAAAACTGGAAATGCCTTCTAGTTTTGTATTCCAAAAATTTATTGCTGGTAATATTTTTTTTCCTTCAAAATATATTATGGCAATATTTTTTTTTTTCAAAAATGTATATATTTCTAGAAAAGTTTGTTATACTTTCATAGTGTTTTGAACCCAGTTTGGGGGTTAACTATTTGCTCATAGCTGGGAACCTAACAAGGGCTACCACTCCGGGTCAGGGTGAACCTAGGAACAACAGCAATTAATAGGTAGTTCCATGCTCCTCATAACCTCCCAATCAGAGGCCTTGCTGCCGGATGCAGTTTACCGTCATACCCAGGACCACATGTGTTAATTAATAAGATTTGTATCAGTAAGACTTTTTATCTAAAAAGAATCTTACAATCTAAAAATATTTTCTGATTTTAAATAACCTACAAAAATTAGATA
This sequence comes from Ascarosepion bandense, assembly GCA_037127315.1. Taxonomy (NCBI): domain Eukaryota; kingdom Metazoa; phylum Mollusca; class Cephalopoda; order Sepiida; family Sepiidae; genus Ascarosepion; species Ascarosepion bandense. The sequence goes on from JBBBDQ010002008.1 coordinate 1,017,281, forward strand.
TACTGTAGAAAATGAATGAATCAATTAAATAGCAAAGCTGTAAGTGTGGATCGCACTCTACTGTAATTGATCCAGCGAGACATGCTTGTTAACCATTACACTAACTTGAAGTGACCCCCAAAAGTACTTGAATAATATATTCCGGCTTTGTCTTTCATTCACTTTAGTAGCGTTGAAGTAACTTTCCTCTCTCTTTCTCAATTAATATACACCGTGCTTGGTTAGTCATGTGACCCTTAAAAACCAATCAGAGGAACCTTGTTTATACAAAGGGACAATATTAACTTATGGACCATTTAATGCTAAAATTTAATTTAATTTTCTTGGGAGCTTTAGCCATTTTTTCTACTAAAATATCTTGCTAGTAAATGTGTTTACTATGAAAATGTATAACTGATGTTTTACTATAAAATGTATTTTTATATTTTGATAGTTTTTTGACTCCCTATTTGGTGGGGGGGTCACTATTTGCCCATAGCTGTAACCCTAACAGGTGCTAGTACCCTGGGTCAAAGTGGCCCTGGGAGCAACAATAATTAAGAGGTGGTTCCACGCCCTTAAAAACTCTCCATAGACCTTGTTGCAGGAAGTAGTTTATTTCCAGACCCAAGATTCACTTTGTTAACATATCCCCTTTTGTCGAGATATAAACTTAATTTACGTTCTTCCAATTTCTCTCTAACCGGCTTTATTTTTATTTATTTATTGTTTATTATAAAGATCCTGGATGATTATCTGTCTTCTTAGTTCAATATTATCAATGCCACGTCCCCTAGACATTATTTCGGGCTTCGTTTGACAGCAAGTCTTTCATGATCAATCGGTCTAAGAGACGTCAGATGAATTGACGGCTTTCCCTAGAAGAAGCAGGTTTGAATCTTGCCGGAGGACGCATATTTCCTAAGTAGATTTATCAATTATTCAGGCTGCTAGATATAAATAAATATATTGTTTAATTATAAAAAAAAACAAACTTAGTATCTGCTCAAAACAAGTATCCATTAAAGATAATGTTTAAACAAATAAATTAAAAAATATGTCGATGCTAATTCATTTCGTAACGGATTTACTAAGAGTTTGTGTGTATATATATATATATATATATATATATATATTACCAGCCATAATTATTAGCGTTTTAAAAAATAATGTTTCAAAAAATAATGTATTTCATACTATTTTTTAGTTTTTGTTGCCAATGTTGGAATTTTTATGTATCAACAACTATGTAACCACTTATATATTTGTGTTTTGGTTTGGGCCTGTTTATATACATACGAAACTACCATTAATTTGAATGAAAAGCGATACTAGCTCCTTTGGGCTGACGTCACAAATTCCGGCGCGAAAATTTGTACTCTTCGAATCTAGCCGGCTTGGCGTGAGGACGTGAATTTCCTAACCCCTGCTGAGAGTGGATTCCCTGAGCTCTTCCAGCCTGAAGAAATACCCTGTGAGAGGGAACTCCAATTCACGACAAGGGAATAATTTGCAATTTTATGTGAATAAATCTTTTCATCTTTATTTTAAACAAGACCACTCTTAACGTTATTCTTTTCTTACCCTCGTTTCATTTTTACCCTTTTATTTTTGCGGGTTTTTATTTCTAGTCGAATTTAGCTGAAAACGGATAAATTTTCGACGCCAAGTGAATAATTATAAATGAAAATAGAATGGTTCTTTTGTTAAAGTGCATAATAACATGTGCATCAAATGAATTTATAAATATTTAATAATTACCTATATTGCAGTTTCATCAAAATAACCTCCTTTTGAAAAAAAACTTATTTGATATCGATACCAGGAAATCAAAATTTGACTTACATTCATTCATTTTTCTTTCAGTCTACGGTTTCGCTTTAACTGAAAACAACTATTGCTTTTTAGTCTTTCGTGCCAACGTCCAAAGAGTCTGAGCTCCAGGACCATGGATTAGTTTTAAAGCTTTCATTACACACGAGCAACGCCGGGCTATACTGCTAGTAAATAAACAGGGAATGAATAAATATGGTATGGATAGATTCTTAAATAAATAGAGTATATATATATATATATATATATATATATATATATATATATATATATATAATAATAACTACTTAGACTCTGTAAGTATGCAGGCCGTAAAATTATACTAAAATAAGCCTCCGAAAAAACCATCAACAAACAGAACCTAAATCCGTTACAATCCGGTGTACTAAGACGTCGGATAAATGGGGAGAAAAAAAGAAACCCGCGGAACAAGAACAAAACATTCAATACTCCGCAGTAAAGAAAAAACCCCAAACGGAACCAAACACAAGAAAAAGTGCTCAATACAAAGTACGAAAGAAAAGATACAATAGTAGAGCAAAAACACCTTCTTGTGTTGGTATGGTTCCCCCCTGCCTTAGTGTATTTCTATTTATTTGCTTTTATCTTTAGTGTTTCAGCCTTTGCCCTGACGATCCGTAGTGTGAAACCGCGGTAGGTTTTGGCTCACTCTAGATTTTTATATATATATATATATTTAAGAATCTCTTCGTACCATATCTATCCATTCCTTGTCTATTTGCCTATCTATTTAGCTAGCTCGTAAAAAAATTATTCGCGAAATCACATTAGGTGCCTACTTGCAGACGTAAGGCCGTCGGATTGAACTCACTAATACAGCCACAGTATCAAAGAAAATATGTCTGCTTGTTTTTACATAGTTGGTATGTCGTCTAAAAGCAAAAATTGAAGCAATAATAATAATGCCACAGTACTATCGGATTGCTGGGTGGAGTGAAAATGAAAAAAAAATTCCTTTCCCGGAAAAAAAAGAAACCCCAAAAGCTATCAGTTTCCAATAGTGTCCAGTTGCAATAGACACGCTGCTGTTGTCAGTAAGAATTTTAATCATTTAATTTAATAAACAATTTATAAAGTTCCTTGCAGCAAAATCTATAGCCATTTTTTAATGTAGGAAAGGGCAGTGGATCGTATTTTCACTGGCTTTGTGTAGCAGAATCTTTAAAAAATAATTTTCATCCAATCCCACAGAAACAGTACACATAATTTCTTTCTCTATCTTTTTCTCTCTCTTGCTTCCTATGTATCTTTTTTCTCTCTCCCTCATCCCCTTTTGTTCTCTCTATATATCACCTTTTTCTCCCTCTTCAATCTCTATTCCTCTCACTTTCTCCCTCTCTATATATCCCTCCATTTTTCTCTCGTTCTATTCTTTTATCTCTCTCTTTTCTGCTTCTTTTGTCCTCTTTTTTCTTGTGATTAGGATAAAAAGTCAACGAGGAATTAATATTTTCATTCATTTCATTTATAATGACAATATTTTAAATGTTAACGTCACGATAAAATTCGATGAAACAATTGTTTTTATTATTATTATAAAATAAACATGGAATTTTATTTTACTATTACAATTTGAAAAAGAGCAGTCAAAGACCACAAACCTCCGCCAAGGTAATACTGACCTCATCTTAGCGATTTGCAAGAGATGATTATTAAACTGAGAAAGATTAACTCCAATGAAGTTGATCTTTTTTTGCTTGGGGGATAATAAATATTAAATTTATATTATAAATAATATTTTCGTGAAAAAAAATAGTGTGTTCAGAAAATGTAATGACGTAAAGCAATCTAGGGGGAGGTAATTCAGTATTTGGCATGTGAAACGTAAGAAGTATTAGTAAAAAACAAAAAAACGGAAAATAACCCAGAAACTTTATCCCATACCGGATCTAATCAGTTAGTGCCAGTCACGAGGCCAATTATCCCTGGAAATTTAATCCAAATTCGTCCAGCGGGTCTTGAGATATCTTGATCACGGACAAAAAGACACACAGACAAACGCGACCGAATACAGAATTAAGTAATGAATTAACTATAGCTGTTATTTAATTTACGCTGCGTTCTAAAGATCATTGAATGCATTTTATTTCCTTTTATATTCATTTCATTTATTTAGAATAATTCCCAAGTTTTAATAGGGGTGCGTCGAAGATGCCAGAAAATATGGGATATAGATTAATGGCGGAAATTGTATCTTCGGCGCGTTGTTAAATTTTCTTTCGATATTTAGTAAGCTTTAGTCAAACGAGTTTATGAAAATTTTCACCAAACGTCCAGCTGGGGATAGCCTGTCTAATGTTGAATATCAGTTTTTGAACTTCTTTTTACAGGTTTGAACACGTATTAGTGAAATCAACCATTCGGCCGTGCATGGAATATCTAGTTAGGTGCCCCTGCTGTTCGAAAATTCACTTCTCATGCTTTTGTGTGTGGTTGTTTTTCGCATCTAGGACTTATCACCTTCTCTCTCCAACCTTTTTGTCAACAAGGGACAAAAGTGAACAATCGCTCGACTTGAGACGTCCCATCATGCCTTTAGCAGACGAAAAATCAAATTACTATTTTCTCTTATTTCCGTTTGTACGCCACTCAGGTCTTAAAAATTAGTTCTTATCACTTGACAATGATCATAAAAAATATTATCCAGGCCTCTCGCTTTGTATTCAATTGTAAAAAAAATATCTAGTTTCTTCTTGGAGGTTTTTCGAATACATCGTCACTTATCTCAGAATTTGAGTAAAACTAGGTCTCTTTGTTTTGAAAACTTTAATTACTATTTTCCTTCCTTTATTTCCCTCTGTCTTTCCTACAAATATTTTCCTAGCAACTGCTCTGACTAGCGGTTTTTCCCCTGGTGCTCCGACCACATGAATTTATTGGCATCTAGGTCCCACCTTTTTACCACTGAAATAGTTAAATATAACCTCATCTTCTACTCCAACAGTTTCTTTTCTCGCACTTCCCGCCTTTGGAATTCCCTCCCATATTCTTGCTTCCCCGATAGCTACAATTTTCAAACACTCAAATGCAACATCAATTGCTATCTTCTGTCTCATTGAATCTTGTCCGTCTTTCATTCTTTCTTCAACGCCCCCAGTACCCAGTCTATTCTCTCACTATAACTCCCTGCGCAGTAATGGCGGTCCCGCCTTGCTTGGGGGGAGGATGATTAAAAATTTAAAAACAAAAACACCAAAACAGACTTACCAAAATGCTTAATTTTTGGAAGCATAAATTCATCATTCAGTCTTTCTCCAGGATTTCTTCTCACATACACACTCCACTTACTAACAACAAATCGAATTTACAGTATTTATATTATTCGGACTATTGTCCTCATCTTTGGGGATACAGCAGTGATGAATAAGTAACTTGTAGGGTTAGAGGGGAAATAACTCCTGACTTCCAATTGCGGCTTTATGTAAAGAATGAGGATGATATACCCCAGTGATTGTAATAAAGGTTTCGGTTCGAAATTCCAGGCATCTGAAGAAGGCCGGGGCATACAACAACCGAAACGTTGTACAAATGGCAACAAAGATGAGGACAATAGTACGAATAATGTAAATATTGAACTCATTTGTCCACAATACATTTTTCCACTCCTTTAATGTCGTTCTTATGCATTTTTTTTAATAAGTTTTTCTAGCTTCTGTAACAGGGATTTCTTGATGGTTATGTATCATCTGAGCCTAGCTGATCTTAGTTGATTTTTCACAGTTGAGTTGCTATCAAAAGGAATCAAGTTCAGCTGTCAGGTCTGAAGCAGTTTTCGTTTTTTTTATTTCCCGCCCCTCAATAAACAAGTGTTTATCTTCAGTAGCAGTTCTCACTTGTGGGACTGCAGCTCAATTTCGATCAACATTTGCACCAATTTCTAACTGCTTTTAAAACGAATATTGCACCTCATGCCTAGAAATCTTCAACTCTTAGCAAGAGCCAGACAGTTAAGTGCCACATGTTATACATGCTAGATCGTTCATGTCTCGAAGAAGTCATGACTGAATAGGCAGAAGATTTTTCTTGCAACTGGTTGCTAACCAAGGCTATAAAACATAATCTGTTCTACTATTTAGCCCATAGCTGGAGGGAAAAGAGACTGATTCCTAACTTTTCCCAAGGGTATTTACGCGTAAGTGAATGCAACGAATTCAACTGGAATTTAAACTCAACTCTCTGGTTCTCATTCCGAGCCGATATCCCCTGCACTACAATGCTCATCCCGAGAGAGTAGTCGTCTTTGAATAAAATTTCTTGTTCCCTAACCTTAATGCTCATTACTTCAAAATTAATAATTTAAAAAAATGTAGAATACTGTTGAGAATGTCAACTGTGTATGGTCCACATGTTTCAGCAAAAAAATGTCTACAAGTGGGCTAAATTGTTTAAAGAAAAACAGTAGTGTTGAGGATGAAGGCAGACCTGGGATACCTACAGAAGTGAGGTCTCCTGAGGTGATCGAATCAGTCAATGACCTCATTCAGTCTGACAGAAGGGTGACAGTGGATGACATTGCAAGGACTTTGAGCCTATCTGCTGGGACAGCACACAAAATTGTCCATGATGACCTTGCCTACTCGAAGGTCAGCTGCCGGTGGGTGCCAAACAGTGAAGACTATCAACGAGCTGAGCTGGTAACTGATCTCACATCCCCCTTACAGCCCAGACTTTCACTTGTTTGGCCCCTTGAAAACGTTTACGAGAGGCACGAAGTTTGAAAGTGACGATGAAGTCAAAAGTGCTGTGAGCGATTGGCTGAGACATTAGCCCAAAAATTTTTACGCTGAGAGAATACGGAAGCTTGTGCACAGATGGGAAAAGTGTGGGAGACTGTTGATAAATAAAAAAAAAAAAGCTTCTATCTGTAGTAGAAGTTCTTATACCGAAAAATTCAACTTATTTATTGAATAACCCTCGTATCAATTTAAAGTGTTTTTTCAAGAAATACAGGATGGCTCCAAACCTTTTGACCGTCGTGTAGAGTATCTGTATTAATAAAAAAAAAACTGACAAAAAGAAAACCTTTTACACCAAAGCAATGAATGCATCGAGAAACTTTGTCAAGGGAAATATAGAAATTTTAATGAGAAAAAAAAAACTGTATATACTCAGAAAAGTATCATTGAATTGAAATTTCTAGATCTGCCTTGATAAAGTTACTCAAATAAGGAAACATTAACATTTTTCCTCTTGTCATTGCTCCTATTAATATTGTCTTTGCTGATACATATATCAATATCTGAATTTCTATACATATATTGCATTTGTTTCCAATGTCTAATTTCTGTCTAGCAAGACTGACATAGATAAGGTAACTTTTTTGTCACAGTCAAAACAATATCTCCAACGAAATTCTTATCTCTTGTCGATAAATATTCATTACAACTTTTTAAACGTAACTTTTTACAATTTTTCTTAATTTCACGACAAACGTAATAGGCCAAATTTACGTCTTGCAAAGAAGAAACACTTTTAATTAATAAATGTTTGATTAAACAGATACGAAATTGAATTTTCTTCTTGAATCGCCAAAAATCACAATGGTCGCTGCCAGAAAACACGATATTGACAAATAAAAAACAAATAAAAATTAAAATCTATTAAAAATAAAAATAATCGTGACATCCAAACAACTTTTGGAAATAATTACTTTATTTATTACTCGATTTAACTCCACCAAAAAAATGCCAGTTTTATAAAAAAATCGTTTAGAAAATACATTTTTATGACGTCGATGACTCGCCTGACATAAAAATACAGGTTTGTGTTGAAGGCTCTCTAGACTGAATTGCTTCACATTGAAAGTATGGTGACCTGTAATAAAATTAAGTCAATAGTTTATTTTTTGTAAACTAATTATTATTTTTTTTTTGTTTTTTTTGTTTTTGTTTTTTTAATCATATCACCCCAAGCAAGGCGGTGACGCCACTGATGCGCATGGGGGCTACTTAAGAGTAAAATGATTGGAAAAGAGAAAGCCGGAAAACACATTCTAAACAAGGAACAAGAGATGGAGCCTCTACACCCGTTCAATAGACGTGGGTGGAGTATGAACCGAGCGATAGTTTAGTCTATCTACTCCAATTGAAAAAAACAAAAAGAAAAAAAGTGAAAGATTGGAAAAAAAAGAAAGCCGGGAACCACATCCTAAACAGGGAACAAGGGATGAGCCTCTTCACCTGTTCAAAAGACGTGGGTGGGTATGAACCGGGCGATAGTTTAGTCTATCTACTTCAATTGAGGAAAAAATAGAAAAAAAAAGTTAAAGAAGATAAAACCAAAACATACTTACATGTCTTAGTTATTTCCATTTAGTTCAAATCTCTAAGTTTTTGCTTGCCACTACTAGGTATTGAACTCACAATTCTTTTGGGTCAAGTCATCTTGAAAAAGAGTTCTTATTTTGTATGTTGTTTTGAAAGATATTATTTCTAAATAGAACGATCTTTACTTTTAAAAAGTTAATTCTGGAAACATTCTGTCACATGACATGTAGTTTTTCTTACTTTCTTTAAAATGTAAGTAAAACTCAGATACATGTTTTGAGTTTTTAAATGAATTTTTCATTTGGTAATAAAAAAAAATACAAAAACAATATTTCAAACAAATATTTGAGGTAAAATTTGATTTTTTTTTATGAGCACACAAGAAAGACAAACGAAACTAACCGAATTTTATAACAAACGATAAATTTATTGTAAACACACCATATAATTAAAAAATTACAAAAATTAAATTAACTGTGTACTAAATGATGTCCAATAATATGAAATGCAAAAATAACTAATGCAAATAAATTATGCCCTTTACAATAAATATTATAATGCTGAATAGAAAACTTGTAGCGTAGGGAGATGGTTAATGTTCCTTTGATTCGGCCTTGAGTCAGACTTAACCGAACTCCCTACAGCTACTTACAAGTTTTATGCAGAATTATCATCAGAAGGTTGGTTGTCGGCAGGTTGGAATATGTGGAATTGTGTAAAAATAAAATATACATTTTGTATTTTAAAATAGAAATTTATTAAAAGGAAAGAATAACAATTTATAGAAATTATTGTTCGATGAGAAAGTTAAGGTATCAAGATTTCGTACGAAATGTTCGTAGTAGTAATTGTTGAAAGAGATAAAGAGAAAAAGGACAATGTCCGAGTCGTTTGAAATTACATTGTAGATATTTGTCTCACGGCTCCTATCTGACTGACTGAGATTGATGAAGTCCTTTTATTGTAATCTAGATTTTTCGCACTTACTCGCGAACTCCTTTTTGATCATGCAAGTCGCCCCCTATTCGTCAAAAATAATTTTAACACCTACTTGCGAAATCTGGTTTCGACTTTTTTTTCAGGCAGATGGTCAATCCTCTTTCTATTTGGGAAAACTAGCATTTCACACGTCATTGTGAATTTTTGTAAAAGGGAAGAAGGTTGATTTTAATTAATTTCTTATCCGCTACAAACTACATAAAATGTCGAAAAGGAGAAAATACTTCTCTGAATACTTTTCAAAGAATTGGCACAATTTTCGAAGCAAATTCATGTTAACAGCGAAGAATAGAACAATCATACCAGCCGAAGACTTTTCCTTGATGTGGGTACGACTATATATATATATATATATGCTGGTCAATGGTGCATTATGGGTAGCAAAATATATTGCAGTAGCCTATTAGCATATATAGTCAAGTCAAAACACAACATACATAGCCTGAAAATAGCGTTCAAGCAAGAAACAGACTGTCGCCACTAGGTATTAATCTCAATTCTTTCCCCTGGTTTTCTTTTCGTTTTTCTCTAGCTCTTCTAATTTTCTTCCCTTGCATCCCTTTTGTACACGCTTTTACTTATACTTTCTTTTTCCATTTGATATTATTACGCAGTTTTCTCAACCAGAAACGAACTTATTCCAGTTCAGAAGGTCTGATGATCAGGCAAATAACTGCACTATCTCTACAAATCAACCATCCGACCGTGCATGGAATACTGTCGTCATATATGGTCGGCGCCTCTGCTGTTCATCTCAGTGTTCTCGACAGGCTCCAGAGGAGAATCTGTAATGCGATTTGTCCCGACCTGGCAGCTCGACTCCAGTCACTTTCTCATCATCGGGATGTGGCTTCCCTCTGTCTCTTCTATAAATATTTTCATGGCTCCTACTCTGACGAACTTAGGCCACTGGTGCCCATCCACAAGAATTTACTCGGGAAACCAGACTGGCAACAAGGTCTCACCCTTTTACAGTTCGATCAATCAAATTCTACTCCTTCAGCTTCTTTTCTCGCGCTTCCCGCCTGTGGAATATATACTTGCTTTCCTGACGGCTATAACCTCCAGGAATTTAAATGCAAAGTCAATTCCCATCTATTAACCACTTAACTCCAGCCCTTTCTACATAACACTGTGTATCTTGTTCTTTTCCTTTCTCTCTACCTCTCTGTCTTCACTCCTGTGTTCACATCCTTCTCTTGCCCTTTCTCTTTCACCTCCTATAGCTGGTTCGTCTTTGTCTTCACTCTCCTCCTGCTTAATACTTCAACACTCTTATGTAACCCCCTGCACATCAGTGGCTTTAACGCCTTGCTTGGGGTGAAATGATTAAAAAAAACTATATTTGTACATAGAAGAGTGAATGGTCGTGTATATATATATATATATATATATATATATATATACAAAATAACAGTATAATTTATTTGCTATATTTTTGAACTAGCAGTATAGCCCGGCGTTGCTCGGGTGTAATGAAAGCTTTAAAACTAATCCATGGTCCTGGAGCTCAGACTCAGCCTAAAGAATATTTGGAATAATAAAATAATTGCGACAATTTACCAATCGCATCTAGTGTGTGTGTGTATATATATATATATATATATATATATATATATAATGAAATACTAGCAGTATAGCCCGGCGTTGCTCGGGTGTAATGAAAGCTTTAAAACTAATCCATGGTCCTGGAGCTCAGACTCTAGTTTGGACGTTGGCACGAAAGACTAAAAAAGCAATAGTTGTTTCCAGTTAAAGCGAAACCGTAGACTGAAAGAAAAATGAATGGATGCAAGTCAAATTTTGAAGTTTGGTGAGAATCGGATAAAAATTGTAGATTTGAATAAAGGACACACACAGATAAACAGACACACACACAAATATCTTGCCTTATATATATATATATATATATATATATATATATATTGATTTTTTGCACTATTGTAAGAACTGCAAACCTTGAAACTTCTGAATATCATTTCTTATGTCTTTGTCTATGAGTGTATCAAATTTGATTAAAATCGGACCACTCCTTCTATAACCCGATTTTTTCGATTATCGATTTTCGATATTTATCGGGGGGTACCTCGACACAAAACATAGCTAAGAACACTCGCAGACGTTTATAGTACAACTGTGTAAATTTTCAAGAAAATCGGTTCAGCCGTTTCGGAGTCTATAGTTAATAGACACACACACACACACACACACACACACACACACACACACACACACAGTTCCATTTATAAATAAGTTTAGATAATAAACAAATTTTGAAAATATGGCTTGTTTTGTGTAAATAATGAGTATTGAATGTTCCAGATGCTTTTAGTTTTATTAGGAACGTATGTAAACAATTTCTCACCACCTTTTTCCTTTTACAATAGATAAATGGTCTTGTACTAAAATAATAAAACGAAAAAAACATCATACGAAATTAAGCAACAAAATTAGTTTAAATATTTACGTTTAGTATCAATTACTATGACGCCGGTGACTGTTTGCATATATGCGTCTTATTTTTGATCAAATAGCTGAACTGTGTGGGCTGAAAATATATCTACAAGGGTAATTTGACACGATGATAAACATCAAAGGTCACTAGAGGTCGCCATATGTAATTTAAGGGTCAAAACAGCTATTCCAGAAAAGAAAATGGTTACAGTTTATGCAAAAACCGTCTAATAACAATTATGAACTTTTTATATACGCATTTAATTATTTCAAAATCATACCGGCCAAGTGGTTAGCAACATGGAAAATAGAATTGGTTAGAAAAGCTGAAGCTCTAATTGGGATTAGCTGCTTTCACTTTGTATTAATAGTAATATTAGCTGTTTCCTTATAAGAAAACATTTGGCCTCCATTGACCGAGCAGCCAGTATTGGTGAAATTTATAAAATCTTTCTCTTAAAACTATTTTTCAGGAAAATAGGTTTCCCAAATCAGTAACTGTTATTTCTTTTTCTACTATTGATTGGAGTTTCCTTCCTAACCTTTTGTTTGAAGTGGTGTGGAATGTTAACATTTTGATTATGCCTCTTTTTTTTTTCTTCGAGTGACATGTACTGAAACTTCTGGTAATGATACAAATAACAATAAATGATACAAGTGACAATGAAAAATGTTTTTGATTAAAGAAAATCCATCTGCAGTAAGTGTATAATTTAGTAAAGCATTTAAAAAAATATTTCCCATAAATTTTTAAAATTGTAATAGAAAGAGACGTCGTTTACACAATACCGCCTTATAAATATTATATTTTACAAAAGCATGTATTTACATTATTCAGACTATTGCCCTCATCTTTGTTGCCATTTGTACGACGTTTTGGCCGTTGTACGCTCCGGCCTTCTTCAGATGCTAGGAATTTCGAACTGAACCCTTTATTACAATCACTGGGGTATATAATCCTCATTCCTTGTGTGAAGCCTCGATTGGATGATATACTCCAGTGATTGTAATGAAGGGTACCGTTCGAAATTTCTAGCACCTGAAGAAGGCCGGAGCGTACAACGGCCAAAACGTCGTACAAATGGCAACAAAGACGAGGACACTAGTCCGAATACTGTAAATATAAATACTATCTTATCTTAGAAATGTAGACAGATATTAAAACATTTATTTATTTCAAAATTATACCAGGGAAGATGCCGCCGGCTAACAGCATGGAAAATAGAATTGGCTAGATAAGTTGAAGTTTCAATTGAGATTTGCTGTATTTACTTTGTACTAATTGTAATGACAATATTAGCCGTTTCCCTATAAGGAAACATTTGGTATTCATTGACCAAGCAGCCAGTACTGCTTTCAGTCGTGATTTATAAAACGTTACGGCGATGGGAAAGTGAATGGAGTCTAGATGCCAGGTTAGGACCGATAACATTACAGACCCTTTTATTTGGATTTTGTCAAGAATCTCAACATATATAGCAAAATCTTTAAATATATAACAGGATCACCAGATCTGATATGGCAGCAATATTCAAAGTAAAGACGAATGGTAGACATATACATATGTAAAATAGATTCTGAAGAGAAACATTGCAGATTCTTTTTCGAATTTTATCAAGAATTTTAAATATATAACAGGAGCACCAGACCTGATGTGACAGCAATATTCAAAGCAAGGACAAATGGTAGACATATAAATATGTAAGATAGACACTGGAAAGAAACATTGCCGATTCTTCTTTGGATTTTATCAAGAATCTTTAAATATAAAGCAGGAGCACCAGACCTGATATGGCAGCAATATTCAAAGTAAAGACGAATGGTAGATTTATAAATATGTAAGATAGATTTTGGAGAGAAAAACTGTCTAGCACGGCACCGGGCACCAACTTTCTTAATAGCAGATTTAGTAATTGATTCAATCTTTCCACTTCATGTCAACGAAAAACGTTAATCCGAGAAGGTAAACTCTAGGTACAATCACTCCTCTGGTGGTCAGCATCAGCCATACCGATGAAAAGCAAAATGGATTCTCTCAGATGATTAAAAGAGCAGCTTAAATCCTGGGGGCGTTTAAATTCACAAGCCATTCCTTGCTCCAGGTAACAACAGAAAGTAGATCTTTTCTTTTTTTTTCTTTTTTTTTCGATGATCTGCTAGTTTGACCTTATCGACCCGCTCAGATTTGTTATTGAGACAGGAATAAATAGTTATGCCTTCAGCATAGATACCAAGTTGAAAACCGATGCCATCGGGAAGAAAAGGATATTCCTGATGTTCTCTAAGTTGTTTTCAAATTCTAATCAAATTCGAAGTGGCATGTGTCTATTATGATTTATTTATTTGTTCAGCTTCTTACATGAGCAATTCCCCAGGCATCTTTGCCAGGAAAGTTTCAAAATAATATTAAGTTAATACCCCTGGTTAGAGGCATCTACCCAAGCAGTACCTCTCCTTCGGGGAGGGGGTGGGGACAGGTTTATTACTCCACGCTTGAGGCGTCCCTAAAAGAGGAAGTGTCATGGGGGTTTGAGCAATTTTTCCACGGTATTGCCGTTAAACCCACTTTAATTCTAGACCTGTGTCACATTAGATAGCGCCGTAAGCGCACTAAAAAATCCACTTATATGAGAACTAGCAGTATAGCCCGGCGTTGCTCGGGTTTAATGAAAGCTTTAAAACTAATCTATGGTCCTGGAGCTCAGACACAGCCTAAAGAATATTTGTGAAGTTTGGCGAGAATCGAATAAAAACTGTGGATTTGTATAAAGTACATACAGACAGATAAACAAACACAAACATCTTGCCTTTTATATATATATATATATATATATATATATATATATATATATATATATATATATTATCGATTTTCTGCACTATTGTAAGAACTGCAACCTTGAAACTTCTGAATATCGTTTCTTATGTCTTTGAGTGTATCAAATTTGATTAAAATCGGACCACTCCTTCTATAACCCGATTTTTTTCGATTATCGATATTTATCGGGCGTACCTCGACACAAAACCTAGCTAAAAACACTCGCAGATGTGTGTGTCTGTGCGTGTATCCGTTACCTATAGACTCCGAAACGGCTGAACCGATTTTCTTGAAAATTTACACAGTTGAACTATAAGCGTCTGCGAGTGTTCTTAGCTAGGTTTTGTGTCGAGGTACCCCCGATAAATATTGAAAATCGATAATCGAAAAAATCGGATATAGAAGTGGTCCGATTTTAATCAAATTTGATACACTCATAGACAAAGACAGAAACGATATTCAGAAGTTTCAAAGTTGCAGTTCTTACAATAGTGCAGAAAATCGATTATATATATATATATATATATATATATATATATATATATTAAGGCAAGATGTGTGTGTCGGTTTATCTGTCTGTATGTACTTTATACAAATCCACAATTTTTATCCGATTCTCACCAAACTTCACACAAATATTCTTTAGGCTGAGTCTGAGCTCCAGGACCATGGATTAGTTTTAAAGCTTTCATTACACCCGAGCATCGCCGGGTTATACTGCTAGTGTCTTATATTTGATTGATGTGGCTAAAGAGGAAAGGAATTGGATCGTTGAAAGATAACATAATTTTTCTATGTGCCTTATCCCTTCAGGACGTGGGTGATAATGGCTCTCTACAATTTCCTGATCATTGTAAATTGTCTTTTTTCTATATCTCCTAATCTCTGTTCTACTAGCCATTTACATAAGTTCCTTATGCGCTGCTTTCTTCTGTCCTTCTTGTCTGTCAGTGTTAGATTTTCTAAGCCCTCTTTCCTCATTATATGCTTTAGAAATGTCAACTCTCTTTCTGATTGGAAATAGAAATCTCCTTTTTGCTTCCATTTTCTCTAAAAACTTCGTTATTGCTCACATATTCAATACGGTATTCTCAGCATCCTTCTGTAGAACCTCATTTCTATTGCCTCAAGTCTCTTCATCTGTAAGAAATTTGTCCATCATTCTCTGCCATATAGAAGGACTGACATTACATTACAGTACTATTTTCTTTGTTTATAATGATATTTGTAGATATTCAAATTTTTGTGCTTGTTTTGAGATCCTCAATTTGCTGACAAACATACATTCTATTTTCTTACAATTAATGATTAGTCCTTTATTCTCGCTTTCCTTTACTACCTTCTGTAGGAGATTCTGTAGTTTCCTTTTCATGTTTGAGTTTTGTTTAACGGCATATCAACACCTCTATGGGTTATTTAATACCAAAAAAGGTGCGGTTTTGAGGTATTTTTTAATGTTCAGTTGTAGTAAGACGCTTGATTTAATCAGATTTAATGAATTTTTTTTTTTTCAGAAAACTGAAGATGTCTTCTAGTTTTGTATTCAAAAATGTACTGCTAGTAATAATTTTTTTTCTTCAAAAATTCATTATGACAATTTTTCCTTTTTTTTTTTCTTCAAAAATGTCTTCGTAATGTTTTTCTTTCAAAAATGTTTTGTTGGTAACATTTATGAGAATAATTTTTTTCCTTCAAAAATGTGTTATGGTGATAATTTTTTCTTCAAAAATGTATATTTTTTAATAAGTCTATTTCTATGTATATATTTCTATAAAAGTGTATTTTTATACATTCATAGTGTTTTAACTCCAGTTTGCGGGTTAACTATTTGCCCATAGCTGGGACCCTAACAGGTGCTACCACTCCGGGTCAGGGTGGACCTGAGAACAACGGCAATTAAGAGGTGGTTGCATGTTCCTCACAACCTCCCAATCAGAAGCTTTGCTGCCAGATGCAATTTACCGTTATGCATAGGACCACTTTTCATGTTTGCTTTCAACACTGTCATCTGCATATCTAGTTGTTATTAATGTTGTGGCTGCCAGTAATAAATCCTGGAAGGAATTCTAATTCTCTCAGAATCACTTCACTGAAAATGTTAAATAAATCTGGTGAAGAAGACACGGCTTTTTTTCAAGACTTTTCTTATTTTTGTATATCTACTGAATTGATTTCGTATCCCTAGACAGGAGATTTTCTCTCAGTATAAGTTATGAAATAATATTCTTCCCAATTATATTTAGCTTTATGATGTATGTTGTGGTGCCATAGATATCGACTCGGAACGAGAAACAGAGTACAAATTCCAGTTGAATTCGTTGCATTCACTTACGCGCAAATACCCTTGGGAAAGGTATTAATCCGTCTCTTCCCTCCAGTTATGGGTTAAATAACAGGACAGATTGGGTTCTATAGCCTTGGTCGACAACCAGTCTACTGCAGAAAGCAATGGCAACCTACTGCGGGATAATCTTCTACCCAGTCAGTCATGTCTCTTTCAAGACATAATCGCCCAAGCGTATATCACGTATGGCACTTAACTGATATCTAGCTTATTTAAAAGTTCCAACATTACATAAAGCTTTAAAAAACATACAGTCAGTCAGTTAAGTGCCATACGTGATACACGCTTGGGCGATCATATCTCGAAAGAGGCATGACTGACTGGGCAGAAGATTATCCCGCAGTAGGTTGCCATTGCTTTCTGCGGTAGACTGGTTGCTATGACCAAGGCTATAGAACCTAATCCGTCCTGTTATCCGACCCATAGCTGGAGGGAAGAGACGGATTAATACCTTTCCCAAGGGTATTTGTGCGTATATGATTGCAACGAATTCAACTGGAATTCGACCTCGGCTCTCCGATTTCTCGTTCCGAGTCGATATCCACTGGACCACAACGCACATACAGTTGGTTATAAATAATATCTTTTGCTCTTTAATAAATTAAGAACAACTGATAAGATTGCCAAATGAATAAAAGTACGTCTGCCACTGTAATCTTATTAATATCCTGATTTTGATAAGCCGTGCTTTGCGGCACTAATAGACAGCGATAAAAGAAGGTGGCATCCTGCATAGAAATCGCCTGAGTTACAAGAAATCGTCAATTACAAGAGCTTGGAGCATTTGCAGGATCAAAGTAGCAAAGATATTAATGTTTGCCTAATGGATTTTCATCTCATCCGTGGTATCCGACAGAGCAGGAAAATATGAGAAAATTCTGTGTTAACATTTAACAAAAACAATGTTCTAGCTATTCTTGCGGAACCTCTAACAAATCTATGACCAAAACTTTGGTAAAATTCGATCAATAACAGTGTTTCGTGTGTGCAGCGTGTCACTTTTATTGAAAACAATTATTTCTCATTCAGTTCTTTAGACAAAATTAATAACAAAGTGGACTTACGGCCATATTACTTCAAACAACCGTTCCTGTATGATCACTGCAGTCAAGCAACATCGAGTCTGATCGATACCTAGACGAGTGACCGCTTAGGAATATCAGGTACTGTAAGCTTGGACAGGCGTGTATTGTAATAGATGATGGCTCGGAATTGTTAATGAGAGAACTTAGTTCCAATTCTCGTTAGGTTCATTATATTCACTTGGAGAAGCTATAAATCTACTTCTTCTACCCCCCCCCTCCTATGTGTTAATTAGTAAGATTTAAATCACTAATCAGTCAGTCAGTTAAGTGCCATACGTGAAACACGCTTGGGCGATCATGTCTCGAAAGAGACAAGACTGACTGGGCAGAAGATTATCCCACAGTTGGTCAACATTGCTTTCTGCGGTAGATTGGTTGCCGACCAAGGCTGTAGAACCTAATCTGTCCTGTTATTTGTCTCATAGCTGGAGGGAGAAGAGATGTATTATATTATTACGTAGTAATTAATAGGGGATCATTTTATTACTTCATAACAATAGAAAATCGATCCCCCACTTTATGACCAGTAGAAGCCTTAATCATGATTCCATTTATTATATTCAGTCAGTCAGCTAAGTGCCATACCTGATACACGCTTGGGCGATCATGTCTCGAAAGAGACATGACTGACTAGGCAGAAGATTATCCCGCAGTAGGTTGCCATTGCGTTCTGCGGTAGATTGGTTGCCAGCCAAGGCTATAGAACCCAATCTGTCTTGTTATTTAACCCATAACTGGAAGGAAGAGACGGATTAATACCTTTCCCAAGGGTATTTGCGCATAAGTGAATGCAATGAATTCAACTGGAATTTGAACTCGGCTCCCCGATTTCTCGTTCCGAGCCGATATCCACTGCACCACAACGCACCAGTATTGTCTTTAAAAAATTCTTATAGTCTAAACATTTTTTCTAGCTTTAAATAACTTGCAAAGGAGTTAAGCCGTAGAAAACAAATCAATCAAATTGAAAATGATTTGCTTCAAGTCATTAATTTGCCTGAAATTATCCTGATATATAAAATAGTATATATTACATTTTCCCCGTGCAATAATCGCTGTATATTTGCAACAAAAAGGCTTATGTAATGCTCTAAATCCAAATATATTTTTCGTTTATCTTACCTCCTCTGAATGTTTTCCGCTACCAGTAGTCGAATTCCTTAGAGTGCCCAGTCCAAAAGCGACATTTTATTATCACTGTTTTATCTTTCAGAAATAAGTGACTTTGAATAACCATGAATAAATTTATAGAATATTAGCAGTATAGCCCGGCGTTGCTCGAGTGTATTGGAATGTTTATGTATCAACAACTATGGAACCACTTGTACATATTTGTGTTTTGGTTTGGGCCTGTTTATATACATACGAAACTACCATTAATTTGAATGAAAAGCGATACTAGCTCCTTTGGGCTGACGTCACAAATTCCGGCGCGAAAATTTGTACGCTTCGAATCTAGCCGGCTTGGCGTGAGGACGTGAATTTCCTAACCCCTGCTGAGAGTGGATTCCCTGAGCTCTTCCAGCCTGAAGAAATACCCTGTGAGAGGGAACTCCAATTCACGACAAGGTGAATTCTTCCCCAAATCTTGGCAACGCAGCATTCTGTATGGGCGTTTTGGAAGGAAAAGAATCCTAAAGAATTTATAAGCCTTCAAACAGGCAGATCTAGATTGTTCAGGTCATATTGTCGTACAGCTAGTGATTTGCTGTATACCGTGGTGATAACCTTTGATCTTCAAATTCAGTTTATAATGTGAGTACCTCCTACTGTACTTATTGTATGTGCTGTCCATATTATTAGGAAGTACTACTCGTTTGTATATTTTCTTTTTAATGTTAGTCGTTTGTTAAAACGGCCGTTTGTAATATGAAAATTCTGTTTATGTGAACAGCGTGTACGCTGTTGCTTTGTTAATCGGCGTTGTAGGATGCCCGTAAAGGGAATAATTTGCAGTTTTATGTGAATAAATCTTTTCATCTTTATTTTAAACAAGACCACTCTTAACGTTATTCTTTTCTTACCCTCGTTTCATTTTTACCCCTTTTATTTTTGCGGGTTTTTATTTCTAGTCGAATTTAACTGAAAACGGATAAATTTTCGACAAGTGTAATGAAAGCTTTAAAACTAATTATCACCCACGCCCTGAAGGGAGAGGGCACATAAAAAATTCTTTCAACGATCCAATTCCTTTCCTCTTTTACCACATCAATCAAATATAAGACACTAGCAGTTTAGCCCGGCGTTGCTCGGGTGTAATGAAATCTTTAAAACTAATCCATGCTCCTGGAGCTCAGACTCTTTTTTGGACGTTTGCACGAAAGACTAAAAAGCAATAGTTGCTTCCAGTTAAAGCGAAACTGTAGACTGAAAGAAAAATGAATGGATGTAAGTCAAATTTTCATTTCCTGGTATCGATATCAAATGTTCTGCACTATTGTAGAGAACTGCAACCTTGAAACTTCTGAATATCGTTTCTTCTGTCTTTGTCTAAGAGTGTATCAAATTTGATTAAAATCCGACCACTCCTTCTATAACCCGATTTTTTCGATTTTCGATATTTATCGGGGGTACCTCGACATAAAACCTAGCTAAGAACACTCGCAGACGCTTATAGTACAACTGTAAATTTTCAAGAAAATCGGTTCAGCCGTTTCGGAGTCTATAGGTAACGGACGCACACACACACACACACACACACAAAGTTCCATTTATAAATAAGTTTAGATTTTGAATAATCATTCGATTCTTGCGTAATTACTTCTCTGATTGTTTATTTTATGATGAAATGCGGCTCGATCTTCTGACTGGTCATTTCAAGTTTATTTGCAGCCAATTTTCGTCTTTCCTTCTGCCCTTCTTTTATGATTAAATAACTTACTGATTTTGAGCGTCAAATTATCGTACTTTTCAAAGAATATCCGACATGAGGATTGACGAAATGTGCAGAAATTCTTCCTGAATTTTTTTTAGTAACATCAGTAGTTACCAGTTTTCAGCGTTTGTCTTGCGTCTTTCTGAATTTACCGCTTTCTTACTGATCGCCCTGTACTTTTAGCATCATAAGCGACAACTGATTCGTTTTGTTTTTGTTTTTTTTGTTTTTTTTTTGTTTTTTGTTTTTTTTTTTTGTTTTTTGTTTTTTTTGTTTTTTGTTTTTTGTTTTTTCTTGTTTTTTTTTTGTTTTTTTTTTTTTGTTTTTTGTTTTTTCATTTTGTTTCGCTTCCCAAATTACGAGAAGTCAGTGGATTTAAAGATTGTTTTAGTGGGTTGTCTGAAAAGATCATGCCGAGTTGTAGGGGAAATTAAAGCACAAAACAAAATGATGCTATTAAATATTTATTCAACTAAATACGAATAATTTTGTTAAAATTTTGTTGCACAACTTTTCTTCGTTTTTCCTTCAACTTAAAGATTACGTCTTCCCAGAATTTCGGTGCTTTATCTGCAGAACTCATTAAAAGTTTTTTATTTTTATTTTTTTTTAATTTTATCTCAACTAAAGAATGAAAATATTTAACATTGAAATTATTTTCCAAGGACTTGAATAAATGAAAATCCGTAGGAGTAAATGCCTGGAGAATATAGCGGGTGGGGTAATACATCCCAGCTAAGTTGCAACAATTTTTGACGGGTTGCCAATTCTGAGCATTTTTCTTGAGTTGCTGCCTTTAATTCGTCCAGTTGCAAGCAGTACTTTTCAGAAGCTCATAGTACAGGATTCCTTTCCAATCCTACCAGATGCACAGCCTGACTTTCTTAGAAGGAAGATTTTCTTTTGGGGGAACTAAAGTTGGTTCATATCGCTTAACCCATGATCTTTTCCCCGGAACATTGTTGTAAATGTGACCCATTTTCATTGCGTGTATACAACAAATAAGAAGTAGAAATACGATCCAAATGATTTTTACTCAGATCCTGTGGCACCCAAACATTGTTGCGATTTGAGTACCCAAACATCACTAAGTGTTCATGGATGATGAATTTTGATAAATTTAATATTTCTGCCAATTCCAACCTTGTATAATGTGGGTTATTCTCAATCATTGTCTTGATTTGGCCGTCATGTTGTGGAGGATCTTCCCGGGCCTTCTTCATCAATAAGGCTACAATCAGCGACTCAAATCATAGTGAATCAGTTCCGTACATTTGTCAGCTAAAGCACCTTTACCTTACACACTACGTTTTTTTTTTTTTGTTTTTTTTTTGCTTGCGTGGCATTCCTGCCTTTGCGGTAATAAAAAAAAAGCATCAAGTATCTAAAATGCACCTTCCCTTTTCATAGGTATGAAAACTTAACACAAATTAAGCATGTGTATGGGTAGGTATTTGAAGGCTATCACAATGTGTTTAGTATAATAAAGGAAGGTAAAGAAGGTGTTGGGTATTACCTATTTATTATTCATTAATGTTTCGAGATTTAAGCAATTTTAAGCATTCTTTCTGAAGAGTTTTAAGTGTGCTCTAATTGGAAATGTAAGCATATTATCGATAAATTTGACGTGTTCTTGTAGCCGTAAGGAGATGGTTAATGTTTACTTAATTCGGCCTTATGTCAGACATAATCTAACTCTCTACAGCTTACAAGTTTTATCCGTTGTCATCATCAGAATTATCAGAAGGTTTTCATCAGGTAGGAACGTTTGAAATTGTGAAGAATAGTGGAAGAATAAAATATACAATTTTCATTTTAAACTAGTATTTTATTAAAAGAAAGGAATAACAAGTATAGGTAGGAGTTAATGTTCAGTGAGAAACAAGTAATAAGTTAAGGGTATCAAGACTTCAAGAAAATGTTCATAGTAGTAATTTGTTGGAAAGAGCTTAATGCGTACGTACGTATGTCTGTATTAGCGTTTGTTTGGTAGGAATGTCTTTGTATGGAGAAGAAGTAAAATGAATCAGCACACGAGAAAGAAGGACAAATGTCCGGGTCACTTGAAGCTTCTCCCGTTACATTTAGCTTGTCGTCTCTGCTGCTTCCATCTCTGACTGTCTGGTTGACGCTGACCGAAGTATTTATAGACTTTAGATTTTTCGCACTAGATCGCTAAGTCCCTTTTAGTCTTGCGAATCGCTCCCATTGGTCAAAAAACCAATTTAACATCTACTTGAGAAATCCGATTTCGATTTTTTTCTTTAAGCACATGGTCAATCCTTTTTCTATTTGGAAAAAGAAACAGGATTCCACACGTCATTGTGAATTTTTGTAAAAGTGAAGAAGGTTGATTTTAATTCTTAATTACCTATCCGCCACATTCTAACGTGTTGTAACATGAGCGACTAAAAATCGGCATAAACTTTCCAGACAAACAATATATTACTTCAAAGTTTTTTCGGCATTATACTTGTATCCGCAATTCAGTCAGTTAACTGCTATACGTGATACAAGCTTTGGGCGATCATGTCACGAAAGAAACATGACTAACCGGACAGAAGATTTTTCCCTCGGTAGGTTGCCATTACTTTCTGCAGTAGACTGGTTGCCAACCAAAGCTATAGAACCCAATCTGTTGTGCTATTTAACCCATAGCTGAAGAGAGAAGCGACAGATTCATACCTTTCCAAAGGGTTTTTGTGTGTAAGTGAATGCAACAAATTCAGCTGGAATTCGAACCGCCATTGCAACACTTTAAAAAAAATGAATCAAAACTAAACTTCTCCCTTTTTAATCATCTTGGTAAACTTATTTCTTTGCATCAGCATAGCTGATGCTAACCTCCAGAAAAGTAAACCTGTCCAGTCTAACGTTTTCCACTGATATGAAATGGAATAATTTTACCGAGTCAATTTCTAAGTCTGCTGTTAGGAAATGTGTTCTACTGTGTCGTGTTAGATTCTGTTGATGAAATGTTTCTATCTTGCAACTTTGAGTCTACTATTCGTCTGTGCATCGAATACTGTTGCCACATTTGCTTTGGTGCTTCTGATATGTATCTAGAGATTCTTGACAAAGTTCAGAGAAGAGTTTGCAATGTTATCGATCCTGACCTGGCATCACGGTTTCAATTATTTGAAGCCTCCCTGTGTCTTTTCTATAAATATTTTCATGGATATTGTTCTGATGATCTTTCCTTTTTGCCACCTTGACTTCATGAATGTAAGCGTAGTACTAGATTGGCAGCTCGGTCTCATCATTTTACTGCTGAAATTGCTGATTCTAACTGTATGTTTTACCCTTGGGAAAGGTATTAATCCGTATCTTCCTTCGTTATGGATTAACTAATAGGACAGATTGGGTTCTATAGCCTTGGCTGGCAACCAGTCTACTGCAGAAAGCAATGGCAACCTACTGCGGGATAATCTTCTGCCCAGTCAGTCATGTCTCTTTCGAGACATGATCGCCCAAAGCGTGTATCACGTATGGCACTTAACTGACTGTCTTCTCTCGCACTTCTCATTTGTAGAATTCTCCTGCGATTTGCTTTCCTATTAACTAAAATCTTCAAAAATTTAAGTGCAATGTCAAACATCATCTGTCTTCTTGAATCCTGTTCTTTTATTGTCCTCTCTCCTCAGTAATGTTTTCCCAGTTTCCTTCACGCTCAGCAACCATTTGTTTTTGTTTTAATCGTATCACCCGAGCAAGGCGGTAACGCCACTGATGTGCAGGGGGCTACGTAATATTGGAAAAGAGAAAGCCGGAAACCACATCCTAAACAAGGGATAAGCCTCTTAACCTGTTCAATAGACGTGGGTGGAGTGTGAACCGGGCGATTTTGTCTTTGTTGCTTTATCAACTTGCTCAAGGCAAATGATTTAAAACAAAAAGTACAACTGAATACAGCGTATTTGTCTATATTTATGAGATGAGGTAGTATTTACATTATTCAGACTATTGTCCTCATGTTTGTTGCCATTTGTACGATGTTTCGGCCGTTGTACGCTCCGTCCTTCTTCCGGTGCTAGAAATTTCGAACCGAACCCTTTATTACAATCACTGGGGTATATCATTCTCATTCCTTGCGTAGTAGTAATGGTACTATTGAAAGTCATATGTTATCTCCCTCTAACTCTGCAAGTTACTTGTTCACCACTGCTGTAGCCTGGTATTGAACTCACAACTCTTTGGGTCAAGTCACAGGAACTAATCAACGTCTGTATCCACTGGGCAAGGAATGAGAATAATATACCCCAGTGATTGTAATAAAGGGTTTGATTCGAAATTCCTAGCACCTGAAGAAGGACGAAGCGTAAAACGGCCGAAACGTCGTATGACAACAAAGATGAGGACAATAGTCCGAATAATGTAAATACTGTGAATACAGCGTGTTCAATATTTATCGTTACAATCAGATTAATTTAATCTTTTAAAAAAGTATTATATACGATTTGTTTAATAGAACTAATCTATATTTTATCATTTCAGGCCTTATAAATGATCGGTAAATACGTTATTCAATTATACTTTTGTCAAGCGAAGCACAAAACAAGATCGATTGTTCAATGAAAATGATAACTAGAACTAGTGTTAACCGCAGACATCAGGAAATGTTTTTATTCAGCTTATAATAGAGAAGCACAGAAAGAAACTTCATTTTTCAGCACTTATCCAACAAACAAAGTTCGCATACCGAAGACTTCGGCTGCACCATGAAATGTCCTTTAAGATGTACATTGAAAATAGTATAAGGGAATTCAATAGTTAATACTTTTCACTCTCTTATTCACTCTGATTACAGCTTTTCACACTTTCTGTATTGGCTTCACACACTCGAATGCCTTTACTTGTTTGCTTGTTTTTTTTTGTTTTGTTTTTTTTTTTGTTGTTTTTTTCTCAAAAACTCTTTTTTTATATCTCCCCAACCTAACCGTTCTTTTTCTTCCTTTCTCTGTTTTTCCATTCCCTCTTTTCCCTTTCTCATATTTCCTTCTCTCTCTCTCTCTTTCTCTCTCTCTTTCTTTCTCTCTCTTTTCTTTTTCTTTTTCTCTTTTCCCTTTTTCTCTCTTTTCCCTTTTTCTCTCTGTTTTTCTCTCTTTTCTTTTTCTCTCTTTTCCCTTTTTCTCTCTTTTCCCTTTCTCTCTCTTATTTCCATTCTAACTTCTCTAAACGTTTTCATTCCTTTTTTCTCATTTATTTCTCCTATACATTATCCAGCCATGATGTTTACCCACTTTTCTCCACCCTTTTAGAAACTCGTATTTCTCACTTCGCTTTTTACGTTCGACATTCAAGACACTCGCCCCCAGCGAAGAGACACAAAATCTTTGCATCTCTCATTAATAATTCTATTCAAGTTCGATCAAGTATTGAATAATTACTAAATGATCCAGGATTGTGAGTAAATACAATCAATGCCCAACAGGTGCTGAGAACTACACAAAGACTTTTTCTGAATAAATTATTTGTACAAATGATAACTCAATGCCATTGCTTGAAATATAGTTTCATCTTTCATTTGATTCAAAGAATTGACTCATATACAAACTCTGACAAACACGAGTTGGATTATCTTTTTAGTTCGACTCATGGTCTGTTATTATAGTTGCATTTCAAAAAGGCCTTGTGAAGAGGCTCATCCCTTGTTCCCTGTTTAGGAAGTGGTTTCCGGCTTTCTCTTTTCCAATCTTTTCACTCCTTTTTTTTTTTTTCAATTGGAGTAGATAGACTAAACTATCGCCCGGTTCATACTCCACCCACGTCTATTGAACAGGTGAAGAAGCTCATCCCTTGTTCCCTGTTTAGGATGTGGTTTTCGGCTTTCTCTTTTCTAATCTTTTCACTCTTACGTAGCCACCTGCACATCAGTGGCGTCACCGCTTTGCTTGGGGTGATATGATTAAACAAAAAAAATATGTAACGTGTTTTACTTCCCTTTTCGAAAAAGGCTATTTATTTATTTATTTATTTATTTTTTTAAATCTGCAAAAATATTTGCAAAGTGTTTTTACTTCCTATTAAAAAATATTCTTTGTATTTTGTTTATTCAGGTTAATTTCTTTCCCCTCCACCTCACAACGATATTTCAGTCGCTATACCCATCAGTCTTCCGAGAGTTTTTGTTGTATTTTGGAACGTTGAACATTACTTTGATGTTATATATTCTTCTCCCGTATCATATCCGAAAAGCTTACCTGTTTGTTTCCGGAACTGTTCTGCGACCTTCTAGCAAATGACGCCGAACTCACAAACACAACCGTCTTTTGGGTCATGTTTTTGAAGTCACAATTTCATCGTTTGTTCTTCATAGTTTTGATATGTTATCAATGTCTATGCCTAGTCTACATATCAGATGGATTTGAACGTGCGGCTATATAGAGATGGTTAATGTTTCTTTGATTCGGCCTTGTGTCATACTTAACCGAACTCCCTACAGCTTTCAAGTTTTATCCAGAATTATCATCACCAGAATTATCAGAGTTGTCAGAAGGCTTTCATCAGAAATTTAGTTGGTAGCAGGTTGGAATGTGTGAATTAGTGTGGAATAGTGTAAGTTTGTAGAAATTAATGTTCAATGAGAAAGTTAATGGTATCGAGGTCTGTAAAAAAATGTTCGTAGTAGTAATGTAGGTATTTAAAATGTCCGCAGAAGTTTAGAATTCATTTTTTGTGTAGTAGAAGAATGTAAAGTCTTTGTTCCTTCCTTTTTTCTTTTTTTTTTTTTTTCGTAGGTTGCGACAGGTTGAGAGAGAGAGGGAGGGGACAAATAAAAAAGTTGTACTTAACGCGTCCATTTGTATTCTCTGGCGATGTGGAGTGAAAAAGAAGAGAAAATTGGAAGAAGAGGTCGAATGAAACTGTGACGTGCCATGCGTCCGGGTCGGCTTCTTGAATTTTCTTTCGCTACATTGCCACGAGGTCTTCAGCTAACCGCTTCTATGTTGACTCTCCTTTAACAGGTCAGCGACGTGGTTTAAATAGCGAAACTTCTCATGATGCCGGCTCCCGAGGGCCTTTTCGCATATAGGTGTGAAAATACGTCATATATGAATTTGCTGTTTTTAATCCAATCAGGATTCAGGATTTTAATTTTCGCACTGACTTGTGAATAGTCATTTGAATCCACTTTCGCGGGTGTGCAATTTTACTGTGGGTTTTTCAAAATATTTTTAGTTCTTAATTTCTTATCCCTACAAACGTAATGTGTGCAGATTCCCTAAACCGTCTTAAGTGCCATTGCCTTCGTTGTCTTTTAAGCTTAAAAATTTGTGTCTCTCATCAGTCACATATTTTTAAGTTTCTCTGTGGTATATGAACTTATTTCTTGAGTTTTGTTTTATTTTGACTTGAAACAAATGAAATATGTTTTAAAACTTTGTTTTTATACAGCGTAGGCCAAATGTCACGTTAAAACTAGAAAAGAACGGGTATTTGAGAAATGGCAACTGAAGGAAATTTGTGCGATGTCATCTTTTATAATTAAATCAATAAACTTTCCAAATAATATATTATCATATGCAGGAACATTCTTTTATCTATTAAATATAAAATGTTGTAGTTTTTCTTTAGTCAACCGACTTTTGGGCCACCCTGTATAATAGTTTTTTGTTGTTTTTTTTTTTTAATTTTTAAAAAGAATATTTTAAAATACCCAGAAATTTTGTTTGTTAAATAACATTGCAATATTAATAATAGACACGGGTTTGGAACATAAATGGTATTATGTAGTAATGTCAAATCGTTGTGATTAAAACTTCAGAGAAAAATGCAATTTAATAGTTGGTGTTGTGTCTTAGATTTTCTGCATCAAGATGAAAATGTAGTTGGTTTAATGGTGTGAAGTTAGTTACAGAATTTACAAGCACATAATTGCACTAATTAACTTAAAAGGAGGGCATGACAGTTTTAAAATCAAGGTTTTTATCTATTAAATTTAGTCATAAGTAATTTCTGTTTTGGAAAACTAGTTTTAATATCTCATGGTAATTGTTCAGATGAACTCTTTGCTATAATACCTAAACTCTTGTAGTGTAACAGATATCGACCCGGAAGAAGAAACCGGTAGAGTTGAATTCGTTGCAGGTTACTACTACTTTCCTCGGTAAACTGGTTGCCAACTAAGGCTATATAGGCCAATCTGTTCTGTTATTTAACCCATAAATGGAGTGATAAAGGACGGGTTAATACATTTTCTGAGGATATTTGCGCGTAAGTGAATGCAACGTATTCAACTGGAATCCAAACACGGCTATCTATTTTTTCGTTGGCAACCAGTCTATCGCGGAAAGTAATGGCAACCTACTGCGAGAAAATTTTCTACCCAGTTCGTCTTTCGAGACATGATCCCCCAGGCTTGTATCACTTATGGCACTTAACTGATTGACTAGATTAATAACAAGGTCTTATCATTTTACGGTTGAAATGGACAGATTTAACCGTAAGTTCTATACTAACAGTTTCCTCTATCACACTTCTTGCTTTTTGAAACTGTTTTCCCTTTTTTTTTGCTTTTCAGTTAATTTTGATCTTCGATAATTTGCATACAAAGTCAATCGTTATCTTCTGTTTTCTTAATTTATAATTTCATTGTTCTCTGTCCTTAATATTTTTTATTATTTATTTTTTATACTGTCTAACATTCAGTAACTGCTTTGCGCCTTAGTAGCTTTATTGCCTTGTTTGGCGTGGAATGATTAAATAAAATTCTAGCTGAGATGGTTTGCATCCTTTTTTCCCTAATATCTTTGGAAAAGGCTTAAATCCATTTCTCCCTCTTGAACCATCCCAAGCTTTAGGTAATTACCAAAGCAATTGGATCCCTTTTTAATTTTAGCTTTGTAAAGGCAATTCATCCTGGGCGTTGGGGTAGCATGCTTTTTAATGTAACAAAAAACACATTCACAACCGCTGCAAGCTATAACTGGCTTTTCTTTTCAGTAATCGTTGAAGAAATAGAAGATAAAAAATAATAAATAAATAAAGATAAAACTGTTTAACGTTGTTTCATACTGGAAGCGATTCTCAACCATAATTGGTAGTTCTCAATTATTTTTGTTATGTATTTATCCAGGTAAGAATATCAAATACCAAACAATCCGTAAGGTAGAATAATGTTTTAACGATTTTTTGTGGTGAAAAACACATTGATGTGGAAATTCTTACAAAAATCAAATAATTGACGTAATTTAATGAAATGTTCAGGACTTATTCAAAAATCAATCTAATTATTTTAGAAATATTTGTTGTTTAGATTTTTTTACATGTTACTACCAACTAAATTAATTTTATGAAATTTCGAAAAATTCATTTTTGCAGGATTTGGAGAATTTAAATTTTCAATTTGTATATGCAAAGCAGGAACACCAGTTACCTACAATTTGTTCTGAATCGTAAAATAAAAAATGTAATGAAATTAAAACAATATTTAATTAGAAAAGTTTTTAATTACTTTCATGAATAAGATATATTATAGACATTATATTCTTAAAAAGTTTTCTAGGAAAAATACATTTTTACAAGAATATTTTTAAATTTCTTTTAGTTTTAATTAGAATAAAGTTGTAAATCTTTTAAATTTTAATAAATTTTAAATTGTAAATCTTTTAAATTCCTTGGCCTCACACTCTCAGCGGACCTCAAGTGGAATGACTATATCGAATCCATTGCTAAATCTGCTGCCAAGAAGGTCGGTTCACTGTGCAGGATCAGGAAGTTTTTTCCCATCTGAGTCCATCCTGCACATATATAAATCTACCATCCGCCCGTGTATTGAATACTGCTGCCACATCTGGTCGGGTGTCTCTGTTATTCACCTCGGGGTTCTTGACAAAACCCAACGGAGAATCTGTAATGTGATCGGCTACAGTCGCTCTCTCACCGGTGTGATGTGGCTTCCCTGTACCTCTTCTATAAATACTTTCACGGCTACTGCTCTGATGAACTTAGATCACTGGTGCCCTCTAGGTATGAATTTACACGAGCTACTAGATTAGCAACTAGGTCCCACCCTTTTACAGTGAAACCGATAAAGTGTAACCGCAATTTCTACTCTAACAGCTTCTTTTCACGCACTTCCCACCTGTGAAATTCCCTTCCATATACTTGCTTCCCCGACAGCTACAATCTCCAGGAATTTAAATGTAAGGTCAATAGACATCTCCTATCACACTAACTCGCATCCATTCTCATACGCTCTTTTTCCATCTACTCCACCCACATACTCGGTATTCTCATCCGTCTATTACCCTCCTCCTGACATTTCCTATAACTAACTCCTCTTTCTCATCACTTTGCCTTATGTAACCCCCTGCGCAACAGTGGCAGTAGAATGCCTTGCTTGGGGTGAGATGATTTTAAAAAAATTCTTCATTA
The DNA here is from genome assembly GCA_037127315.1 of Ascarosepion bandense. Lineage (NCBI taxonomy): Eukaryota > Metazoa > Mollusca > Cephalopoda > Sepiida > Sepiidae > Ascarosepion > Ascarosepion bandense. The sequence goes on from JBBBDQ010002008.1 coordinate 1,048,332, forward strand.
TTTTGTTTCGTCTGTGATATAGTTATTCAATAAAAACTATATGTTCTATGTTCTGTGTCTCTTCAGGACGTAAGCGATCATGTCCTTCCACATCTTCCTTTCCCTTGTAGCTCTTAGCACTCTTTCTTTTGTTACTCTTCCCAGATGCCCATCAAGTATGTCATGCGTTGCTTTCCCCTGTCTCCCTTTCCCCTCTAACTGTCCTGTGTGTATGATATTCTCTAAGCCCTCTTTTCTTATTACATGTCCCATAAATATCAGCTATCTTTTCCCGATGTTAAGTATAAGTTTTCTTTTTGTTTCCATCCTCTCCAAAACCTCGACATTGCTAATATATTCGGTTCATGGCATCCTCAGCATCCTTCTGTGGAACCACATTTCGGTTGCTTCAAGTCTTCCCTTCATCTTTGATGAGATTTCCAACATTTGCTGTCATGATGAAGGACAGACAACATATAACAATTCAGTACTCTCTTCTTTGCTTTCAACGAAATCTTCCTGTCTCTCAATACTCTACTCAGCTTCTGGGATGCATCCTTGGCCATGCCAATTCGCCTTCGGATCTCCGTGACGCACTTTTCCTCTCCTGTTAGCTTAGACCCTGAAAAATGAAAAAAGTTAAAGCAGAAAGCTTATAAGTACTTCAGTGTAAATGAAGGTGAAGAAATTTGCTATACAAAATGAAATAAATAGTGCAAAAAGAGTACAATGGAAGGTTGCGACTGATATTAAGAACAGAATTAATAGCGTTGCCATCCCAGTGGTTTAATAGTGTTTCAATGTCGATTAGATTCTAAGACAAGAAGGCTTCTTTCTAAGCATAACTTGCATCATCCAATGGCTGATGCAGACCCATCTTCTTTTTCTATGAGACCTGTTCTTTCAGAACGTTGGCGATCATGGCTCTCCACATATTCCTTTCCCTTGCAGCTTTTAACACCCCTTCTCTCGTTATCCCGCACAAACCCTGCTTCATCTACACAAGTCTCTCAAACATGTCATGCATTGCTTTCCCTTGTTTCTTCTTCTCTCGTGAGCATCAGACTCTCTAAGCCCTCCTTCCTCACTATATGTCCTAGAATCTTTAGCTGTCTTTTTCTGATATTAAATATGTTTCCAATTCGTTTCCATCCTCTCCAAAACCTCGTTGTTGCTCACATGTTCTGTCCATAGTATCCTCAGCATCCTTCTGTAGAACCATATTTTGGTTGCTTCAAATCTTTCCTTCATCTTTGATGAGATTGTTCAGCATTCGCTGCCATATTGAAGGCCAGACATCATATAACAATCCAGTACTTTCTTTATTTCCAACGAAATGTTCCTGTTTCTCAATACTCTACTCAGCTTCTGGAATGCATCCTTGGCCATACCAATTCGCCTTCGGATCTCAGTATCGCACTTTTTTTTCCGCTGTTAGAACATTTCCCAGGTATTTAAATTTCTGTACCTGCTTTATTTCAATATTCCGGACTTAGTTAGCATTTTGGCTTCCTCTTTTTTATTGATGACCATGCACTTTGTTTTGTTTGTTTTTGTTTTGTTTTGTTTTTTTAGTTTAAATGTAGTCCTTTCTTCTCGCTTTCTTTGGCTACCTTCTGTAGGAGGTTTTGTAATTTCCTTTCCGTGTCTGATATCAGAACCGTGTCATTTGTGCATCTTACATTATTAAGAATGTGGCCATCAGTAACGGATCCCGGCAGGACTTCTTATTCTCTCGGAATTGCCTTGCTGTATAGGTTGAATAGATCTGGTGAGAAGACACATCCTTGTCTTACGACATTTCCTATTTTTGTATATCTGCTGAACTGATTTCCTGTCTGCATGCAGGCGGTTTGCTGCCAGTAGAGGTTCTTGATTATTCTAATGTCTTTTCTGAATATGTCTAGGTTGCTGAGCCTCTCTATCAAGTTTTGTGGCATACTTTGTCGAACTCCTTTGCGTACTCTATAAAACACAGGTGCGCGTCCTTCTGGATTTTTAATGCTATTTCCGATAACATTCTGAGCATAAATATTGTGTTCTTTGTTCCAATCTCCCTGACGAAACCGCACTGTTCTTGTCCTGTCTTTTGCCTAATTCTACTGCACACTCTATTCATCAGAATTCGGATGATGAGTTTTGTTATGTGACTCATTAAGCTGATTGTTCAGTGAAGCTCACATTTCTTTGTGACTGGCTTTTTGGACAGTGCTATGAAAATTGATCTGCTTAGATATCGAAAGGAAAAGAATAAAAAAAAAAGTAAAATCCTCTCTGCAAAGGGTTACCACGGTTCAAAAATGTTAATCACTGCTGACTGAATTCACGTGCAGTTTTAGGATTTTTGGTCCTTTTTTCAATCCCTACGCGGAAAATGAGTTCCGAAACCGAACAATTCGCGGATTAGTTGCTCAAATGGTGAAAATCGACCGAAAAAAAAAACCTACGCTTAAATTCATTCAGCGGTGAATCAGAGATGACAACGGTAGTAAGGGGTGTGATATAGTCCAATGTATTTATGGTCGATACCATGAAAGAAAGGTAGGTTTCTTCAATAAAAAATTATCGATTTACGTCTATTGAACAGGTGTAGAGGCTCAACCCTTGTTCCCTGTTTAGGATGTGGTTTCCGGCTTTCTCTTTTTCAATCTTTTCACTTTTCTTTATTTTTTATTTTATTTTATTTATTTATTTTTTAATTTTTTTTTTTTTTTCAATTGGAGTAGATAGACTAAGCTATCACCCGGTTCACACTCCACCCACGTCTATTGAACAGGTGTAGAGGCTCATCCCTTGTTCCTTGTTTAGGATGTAGTTTCCGGCTTTCTCTTTTCCAATCTTTTCACTTTCCTTTCTTCTTTTTTTTTTTTTTTTTTTCAATTGGAGTAGATAGACTAAACTATCGCCCGGTTCACACTTCACCCACGTCTATTGTACAGCTGTAGAGGCTCATCTCTTGTTCTCTGTTTGGGATGTGGTTTGCGGTTTTCTCTTTTCCAAATCTTTTCACTCTTACGTAGGTACCGCCAAAAAATCACTGCTCATTTTCGATACCTCAATTTAAATTTAATTCTTAAAAATAAAAATGTTTTCTTGAAGCTTTAATTTTAGCTTTAATTGAAAGCCAAAAGATTAAATTTACTAATTACAGTAAGAAAAATAACCTGGTTTAGTTCAAACCGAAATTATATTGATCGGAATCAAAAATTTAACTGCCGAATTTTTTTTTTTTAAATTTACCGCCATTATTGATTGATCGACACATTATGTAAACAGTAGCTAAATTTCTGTTGTAAAAATCTTGCAAAAAAAAAATATATACCTCCTTGACACGTTATTTAAGTCGATTTTTATAATTGAAACTTACCTTTATCTGATTTCAAACAAGTATTAAGTGCTTACTATCGGGAAATTTACGAAATAAATCACTCTTTAATGACGGTAGCCCTATCTAAGGCGACAATTGATTTATTGACAAGTAGTAGGTGTGAATGACGTTTGGATGGCGACCGAAAGTGACAAAAAATTCATGTAGCTTAAAACGTAACATTTGGAAATTTAATTTTTTTTTGTTGTTTTTTAACTAAATAGTAAAATTAAAAATTTAACATATTTTCAGCAAGTATAATATTTTATACAATTTTAGTTTAGATTTATAACCAGACTATGCTTTCTGAATAAATAAAAATATGCTTTCTGAATAAATAAAAATTTAAATTTCTTTTAAAATAAAGAATTAAATTAAAATAACCGAACTAAGTTATATTATGTTATTTATTAATAAACCCTTGAGTCACGTGACCTTTTACAGATTTATATCGCTTATGGGCACCCGTACATACAAAAAACGGGAAATCAACATGCAAAAATAAACAGTTTTTAATTAAATTACAACAAAAATTACAACAGTTACCTTTTTAGGTAACTGTTTAAATTTTTCGATTAATAAATATATTTGCCACACATTAATTAAAAAACATCTGAGAGACCTATAAGGAGAAAATTGTAAAAGACTTATGAAACTTTTTAAATTACTTAATAAAAAATAAATGAAAAAATATTAAAAATAAAAACAATTCTTGTAAAAATTCATTACTAACGGAATTTTTTTTTTTATTCAGACGATGACACAATTTTAATTTATGTTTATAAAAGCAATTAAAAGCAATTAAAAGTTTACCCAAATAAAAATTGGCATAGTTTTATTGCATTTTTGTTTTCCTAATTCAGAGCAGATTTTCTAAAAGGTGGCTTGTTTTGAAGAAAAAAAGACAGTTGATTAGCTTTCCTTAATCACTCCTGAATTTAATGAAAAACTATATGTTGTGACCTCGTCGCATCTTTCGATATTTCTGGAAATTATATAGGGGGGGGGGTAACAAATTAAAAAAATATTTTTACCAATATTTTATAAAAATAATTTTCAAATATCATTTCAGTCATTTCTGAATAAGTCTTGAAATTTTCATCAAAATCAGACAATTATTTGATTTTTGCAAGAATTTCCAAATTAAGGTGTCTTTCACAGTCAAAAAATGCCTTCGCGTAATATTACGTTTGACGTGATAACATCTAGCTACAAATGACCGCTTTTACTGACGAGAGAAAAATTTCCTTTTCTACCACTACATGAGCCTTTTAGAACCTGTTAGAACAATTTCAGAAATTTGTAAAAATAATTTAAAAAATACGTTGATCTATCCTCTTTATGATAGCATAAACATTTTGCCGAGAAAACTTTGTTTTTATTTAGTTTGAGGCCTTTTACTTCAGACTATGCTGATTTTCCCACGGTAAAATTGGAGGTACCTACGCCTCCTGCACATCAGTGGCGTTACCGCCTTGCTCGAGGTGATATGATTAAAAAAAAAATGTGCATTGGCACGGAATTAAGGATGTTTTAGAAAGTTTTGACGGGGTAAAGGCCTTCGGGGAACAAATCAAAAATTTACCGATCAAATTTTGTTGCCATTATTTTTTACAATTTTTTAATCCTTTCAGTTAAAATTTCTTTTTTTGTTTTCCGTCAGCGATTCACGAATATTTACATAATGTGACTACCATAGAAAACGTAATATGATGCAATTCGTTTTTATTTTTATTTTTTTTTTTTTTTGGCGTTGAAAGACACATTAATTTGAAAATTCTTGCAAAAATCAACTAATTGTCTGATTTTAATGAAACTTTCAGGACTTATTCACAAATAAATGAAATTATTTATGCAATTATTATTTTTAGAAAATCTTGGTAAAAATATTTTTCTTATTTTTAACATCTGTTACCTCTCACTCCGATTAATTGCATAAAACTTCTAAAAATATATTATCTATACCAATATTTTTTTTTATTAGTTAAATGCAGGACTCATTGGAGAATGTAAATAATGTATTTGGTTTTTTATTACAAGACCATTTTTTCCGAAAATCTGCTCCAAATAGTAAAATCGAAAATGCATTAAAATTACGCTATTCTTAATGTAGATAAACTTTTAATTGATTTTATAGATAATATAATTTTAGGACATCATATTCTGAAGAAGAAAAAAGAAGAAAAACAACATCGATGAATAATGAATTTTATAAGAATTGTTTTCATTTTTTCTTTGCTAATTAAAGTTTCAAACTTTCAAACATCTTTTAAATTTCTTCCAGTTATTCAGGGTCTTCGATTATTAATTCATTAAAAATACTTTATTTACAAAGCTTAATACAAATCATTTAGAATTAAGATTTTTAAAATAATTTCTAAGTTTTTTATTTTTATTATTTATGTTAATCTGTACATTTTTCTTTTATGGAAACTTATAAGAGACTTATCATTGAATTAATGTAACAAAAAGGTCACATGTTTCAAGGGTTGTTTTCCTTAAGAAATGTTCAATTTGGACGTCAGTTTTTGGTCACCATGCTTCCAGATTTATTGATAACAAGGGCTGTCATCGCCTTCTTGAAAGATCAACGGGCTAAACTTTTGTGATTAAGAAATACTTTTATTCTAAATTTCATGCCATCAACAAGTAATTCGAAAATGCAATTTTACATTAAAACCTGCCCAAGTGCCAACTTCAGGAGCGATCACTTTCCAGTGATATGTAACCTTAGAGTGAAATCATGGAAATTAAAGAGGCCCATGGCAGTACCTAAATTTGCAATATAATAGACTCCTGAATGACACGAATTTGACGGAGAAATATGTGGAGAGTATTAAAAGCAGATACAATTAACTAAATGAGAATGAAAATTCGAAGCATGACACACTGAGAGAAGCTTTAACAAAATCAGCAGTCAAGATCATCCCAAGAAAACTAGACAAGGAACAAATAAACGGATAAGAGACTGAATTCTAGACATGATCAAGAGGAGACAGCAAACAATACCAAGGTCTGGCATAAAAATATAAGATATTGCATAAAGAAGTTCGGAACAAATGCAAAAAAAATAAGAAAAAGAGGAATGGCTCAATTAAATGTGTGCAGAAATAGACAAAATAATGTTACAGGTTTGTGATATGAACGCAAGAGAAGGAGATATGAATGAAGATTACAAGGATAGGGAGGATAGATATATCTTCAGCGATATATACGAGTTCCACTTGAGGTCAGGTGTGAACTTTTGTCCGAGTAGATATTCAAAGCAAGGAGCCTAATTGAGAGGAGAACCTATAGAAAATTATTATTATGGATGCACGCATATTTTGAAAGCCGTTGCTGCTAAGTCTACTGGTTGATATTTTCTCCGCCATTATAGTTTTATAACAAACTAAAGCTACCAGAATCTTACTACGCGTAACTTTTTACTGCACAAGTAGCTTCTGTAGAGGAAAACTTTAAAAAGTAAATGGATTCAGCACATGTAGGAATTTTAGCATATGGGATAACGATATATAAATTTTTATATATCATTATCCCAGGTATATCTGCCTACAAAACTCTGGAGTCAGGATGTTGAAGGTAACATCAATCAGCTAAATGACAAACGTTTACTTATATTAATTCTATCTCTCTCTCACTCTCTATCTCTCTCTCACTCTCTATCTCTCTCTCACTCTCTATCTCTCTCTCACTCTCTATCTCTCTCTCACTCTCTATCTCTCTATCTCTCTCTCACTCTCTATCTCTCACTCTCTATCTCTATCTATATCTATCTATCTCTCTATCTATATATCTCTCTCTATCTATCTATATATCTATCTCTCTCTATCTATCTCTATATCTATCTCTCTCTATCTATCTCTATATCTCTCTCTATCTATCTCTATATCTATCTCTATCTATATCTATATATCTCTATATCTATCTCTATCTATCTCTATATCTATCTCTATATCTATCTCTCTCTATCTCTCTATCTATCTCTATATCTATCTATCTCTATCTATATCTATCTCTCTATATCTATATCTCCCTATATCTATCTCTATATCTATCTATCTCTATATCTATCTATATCTATCTATCTCTATATCTATCTCTATCTATCTCTATCTATATCTATATATCTCTATCTATATCTATCTCTATCTATATCTATCTATATCTATCTCTATCTCTATCTCTATCTATCTCTATCTCTATCTCTATCTCTATCTATCTCTATCTCTATCTCTATCTATCTCTATCTCTATCTATCTATCTATATATAGAAATATATATATAGGGCCGTAGCTGATGCTAAGAAAACACCGGGCACAGAGAAAATTGCCCGGATTTATTAGTTGACAATGTGATGACGTCATCAGTGTCATCCATTTCCAGAAACTATAACTTTTGCGGATGTTTTCGGCTATTCCAATGGAAATTAGGCACAGACCGTGAACGAAAGCAGGAAATCGGATTCGGACTTTCTTAGTATAACCAGTCTTTTCTCCCCAAATTAATAAATAAACAGATTTTTCCTGCGTTCATTCGGATGTTTTCTTCGTTTTTCTTTCTTTCTTTCGTTTGATCTGACGAAGACATTTTTCCTTGTCCGGATTTTCACTATGATTGCACTGATCGGCCAGGACCCGTGCCCGGTGTACCCGGTAGTCAGATACGGCCATGTATAAATTTATTACAAATATATATCTTTATCCAAAAATTATTCTTGATATATAAAAATTTATATATCGTTATCTCATATGCTAAAAATCCTACATGTGCTGAATCTATTTATTTTTAAAGTTTTCCACTTCAGCTGCGACGTGGTAAAACCTATCCACTACTTATGCGGTAAAAAAGTTACGCGTAGTAAGATTCTGGTAGCTTTAGTTTGTTATAAAACTATAATGGCGGAGAAAATATTAACCAGTAGACTTAGCAGCAACAGCTTATATGTGAAAGAAAGACTGACAGAGAAATATAATTCAAAAGAGGAGAAAAATTATATTCATGTGTACACTAGTAGAGCTCATAAAAAGGGAAGAAACATTTATGTGATTACTGTTTGCGTGTGTGTGTGTGCGCGCGCGCGTATGTGATTACCGTTTGCGTGTGTGTGTGCGCGCACGCGCGTGTGCCACGTGGTTTTGTGAAATCAAGCAGTCGGTCTGCCTGCAAATGTTTCTCTAAAAGAGGAAGTCTTCTGTATTGCCACTAAATCTTGAAGTGAAAACAGAAATTGACAATGAGTAGTTTCCTTTTATACCACTAATTACCACGTCATCTCTCGGATATGAGTGAGGCCCACTGGCAGATAAGCCTTTAAGGTAAGCTAATCCCACATTTCCACTCCCCGTTGTTCCTATATAGTCCACCTTCTAAGTACTGACCAAGGTCTGAAAACTTAATATAATTTGATCAAACCTTAGGGCAATGTTTCCTTCGAGAAGAAACTCGTATTAATCACATATTGAGCCATCTTCCGTTAGAATGGGCATAGATAGATATTTCTAAAACCTATGCTTTTGTTGATTTGATCCCTTTCCAGTCTATGTTTGCTCTTATCTCTGTCTGTTCCTGTTTTTACGTCAGTCTTTATCTATCTGTTCGTCTCTATCACTTTTTTCTGTTTTTTTCTGTCTTTCCCAGCATGCCTGTCTCTCTTCCTCCCTCTCAGTTTTTTCGTTTTCTCTCAGTTATTTTCTTCCTTTTCCTCTCTCTCTCTCTCTCTCTCACACTCTCTTCTCCTCTCCCAGTTTGTTTATTTTTCTCTTCCGATCTGTATGCCCCTCTCTATCACATTTTTTGTTTCTTCCTTTGTCTTTCCCAGTTTGTATCTCATTCAGTCTCTCTCTCTCTCCCTGTGTCTCCCAGTTTGCTTCTCTTCCTGTTTCTCTTTCTTCTTTTCTTTGTCTGTCTATATCACTTTTCTTCTGTCTCTTCCTTTGTATCACCTTTTCTTTGTCTCTCTCCTCTATCACTTCTCTATTTCTCTGCCTCTTTCTACCTGCATGTTTCTGTATTAATCACGTTTCCGTTTCTCTTCCGGTCTTCCTAAACGCACTCACAACACAATAATTCAATAAATACCCATGCATGTTTGCCTCGGTCTTTGAAGTATCTATTCGAGTTGACAAAGACAAGACATATATTAATTATAAACACTGAATTTTTTTCACGCATGTTGTATGAACAAACCCACAAATATTTTAAATAAACAAACACACACCACTAATTGATCTCATAATAAAAAGTTGTTCTATCAAACAGCCGGACGAATATACAAAGGAAAACCACAAACATTGCTATAGAAAATAAAAAAATAAATAAAATAAATGTCTGTGAACACAGGCTCTTTCAAGTTGAAGTCTTCCTTGTAGTTTGGATTGGATATAGGAACGACTTTTCGTAAAATGTCGGAGTTTCTTTTTTGTGGCAATCAACATGAACTTATATAATTGATCTTTCAACATTAATATTTTTTTTTAAATATATTTATTTTGTATAGAAATATAAAAAAATGTTCCACATGACCGAAAAAGGCGGGTAGGTAGAGGGTGGTCTTCCGTAACTATCCTACCTAGCTAAACTTAATATTTTTTAATAGACGTTTTCCCTGAGTTTAATTTATATACTCGTTTGGTGGTGATAATTTAAAGTTAAAAAAATACTAGGCAGCTTAGGGTCATATATCGTTGAGATACTGATTCTCGTAAGATCTCGGCGAGCTTAATCAGTACCTAGATGGGTGATTGCTTGGGAATACCAGGTGCTGTGCGGGTGGTGTAACGGATAACGGCTCGAAGTTGAAAATCGGAAAGCAGGGCTCAAATCCAGTCTAGTTCGTTATATTCAATTACACGCTAATACACCTAGAAAAGAATCCACCTCTCCTCTCTCACCCTTAGCTATACGTTAACTCAATTAAGTGCCATATGTGCGTGATACATACTTGAGCGATCATGTCTCGGAAAAGACATGACTGACTGAGCAGATTATTTTCCCGCAGTAGGTTGCCATTACTTTCTGCAGTATACTTGTTGCTAACCAAGGCTATAGAACCCAATCTGTCCTGCAATTTAACCCATAGCTAGAGGGAGAAGAGACGGATTCATACCTTTCCCAAGGGCAGTTGCATATCTAACTGCAACGAATTTTTTTTTTTAATCGTATCACCCCGAGCAAGGCGGTAACGCCACTGATGTGCAGGGGGCTACGTAATAGTGAAAAGATTGGAAAAGAGAAAGCCGGAAACCACATCCTAAACAGGGAACAAGGGATGAGCCTCTTGTCTTAACCTGTTCAATAGACGTGGGTGGAGTTCAACTAGAATTCGAATTTGGCTCTCCGAATTCTAGTTCCCAGCCGATATTCACTGCTCCACAAATCACTAAAAATCGTTTTACAATGTAGAAATATTTTCTGGCATAGGCCGTAAAAATAAAAGTTTAAAGTAGTTACTAGCAAAAAATGGATGCTTTTTTTTCCGAAATAAAAGCAAAAAATAGCTGCCCCTGCTTTAAAAATTATTTGCCAAAATTCAGGGAATTCTCCGATTTAAAATGAAAGGTTATTTTATTAGAAAACTGTGAGGAAATATTATGGGGGGGGTCTGTTTCCACTTCGTTATCTTGTGTTGTGGAGGGAGGCGGTTCGTTTAAATGTTTTTTTTTAAATACCACCACACCACAATTAAGTTTTTTAGTCTTTCGGATTTTTTCTTTAAAATGTATTGTTTCTTCATATTTTTATTTTTAAATAATTTTGAAAGAAAGAAAAACTGTGGAGGAGAAGTTTATAAATTTTTTATTTTTTTAAGTAATACTTTTAACTTTCGTTAGAATTTATCTGGGTGTCCCACACATCGTGGCCTTGCGCCAGACTAAGTTAAGTTAAAAAAAAAACTAATAATTTCATAAAAAAAGCTAGTTAGTGTTCGGTTTACGGGGAACGCTGAATGGTAACAGTGGAAAGCGAGATAAGAAATGTTGTGAGATAAACGACGCAAAAAATGTTAAAAAATAAATAAAAATTTAAATAAAACATAGGGGTAGATGGTTGCCGGGTTCTCTGAAGTATAGAAAGAGAAGATCCCCACCTCCCGCCACCAACGAGAAGATGTATCAGCTTCTTAGAGAGAACGCGTAATTAAGAAGTCCCTAAAACACTTCAGTTCAAAACAGTTTAAAATCCTGAAAGAATTTCACGGGAGCTATTTCTTAAAATTTTGTGAAAAAAAAAAAAGTACCTCCAATCTGAAAATGATAAATTTAAAGTTTTTGGAAAGCTTGTAGAGAGCACCCGGTTAACGGAACACGATCCAACTAGCTTGGTAAAAAAAAAAAAAAAAAAAGTATATGACCATTATGCTACGGCGATAGTTTGAGTTACCTTAGATCTCGTTGTTGTTTGTTTTCGTTTTTTTTTGGCTACTTACAAACTCTTCCCCTGCCCCCCAAAAACTGTGCTCATTTTAATTTATTTCTAATTTCTTGTAATCCAGATTTATTGCTACACAACATGCCTATTTAACAGGAAAGTAAGACCTTGATATTAATAATAAAAAATACTTTCAACAACGAAGTTTTTTAAAACATTTTTCTTCCTTCTTAGGTGGGGGATCACGCATTGACACAAAAAAACCACCTACTTTTCAACGTATACCCGCCTACATTTCGTCTTTCCATACGAATGCTACTGCTGGTTGTTATTTTTATTTATTGACACATATGGGCTTTTTTTGCTCTCCGTTGAATGTAACTGATTTAGAACGAGTCGCGCTACAAAGAGGCAAGACTCTAGTGTATATGGAAAAAAAAAAAAGTGGGGTTCTTAGAAAGTTCAACGACAAATACTGTCTCATGCATGTTTATTTCCTTTGGCAACAGTGGAGAAGTCAAACGATCTTTAACTTCTTTTTTATCTCAATAAGTTCCTTTTTAAAAGTTAAGGAAAAAGTATCAGTTTTTTGTTTGTTTGTTTGTTTTTTAGTAAAATTGATTAAAGAAAGTCTTGACATGCCAGCAATCTACACTGGAACATTTTTCGTTTGAAAAAAGAAAAAGCAAAGTTGGAAAATAAAAAGAAAGGGATACGGTTTTTACGGCGGACGATGTGTTGATGATACCAAACCAGTATTCTGACAGGTAATTTTTTTTCTTTTTCTATAAAAACAATTTTAATTCAACATTTTGTAACTTTTCAGGGTTGAAGTGGGTGAGTGTTCTCTATTTTACCTTTGTCTATTTACTATTTATCATTTATTTAGCTGCTTAGTCTCTGTTCTTAACACAATAATTGAAATATGTGCATTAATAAAGTGAGGCGGGGACTGATTTATCCAACAGATTTATATTTTTTTACCTTAACAATACACTTAATTTTATGGTGAATAATATTATTAATCACATTGGTCGAACATAATACGTTTTAGGGGTAATTTAAGATCAAAATAATTCCACTGTATTATGGACATTCTGTCAGTCTGACTACTGATACACACCCACGTTGACTTTACAACCCCTTTTTTTTTTCTTTTGAGTCTCTGACTAAACCCTAAATTTGTTTCTTCAATAAACAATTACCGATTTGAGTTCAGCATATACATTTGCACGGAAATAGGGATGTTTTAGAAAGATTTAAAGGGGTAAAGACCTTCGGGGAACAAAACAAAAATTTAATGGCTGGCTGGATTACTTGCAAACTTTATTCAAAGTATGCCCTCTCAAAATATTCACAATTCTGCAAATAAAAAGCTGAAAGTTCTTGCACCAATTCTTTTTTATGAGCGTTTCACCCCGAGCAAGGCATGTCACTGCCACTACTGCGCAGGGGGATACATAGAGTGTAGAAAGGATGATTAGGAAATGTCAGAGGGTGGGTGATAGGCGGGTAAAGATAATGAGAATGAGGGTTGGGTAGATGAGTGTTGGGAGAATAATTGGGAGTTAGGGTGATAGGTGTCTATTGACCCTACATCTAAACACCTGGAGATTGTAACTGTCGGGAAAGCAGACTTGTGAAAGGGAGTTCCACAGGCGAGAAGCGCGAGAAAAGAAGCCGTTGGAGTAGAATTTACGGTTACATCTTATCTGTTTAACTGTAAAAGGGTGAGACCTAGTTGCTAATCTAGTATCTCGTGTAAATTCGTGCTCAGGCGGCACCAGTGATCTAAGCTCATCGGAGCAGAAGCCATGAAAGTACTTGTAGAAGAGGCACAGGGAAGCCACATCACGCCGGTGAGAGTGGTTGCAGCCGGTCTACCAAGTCAGTATCAACCACGTTACAGATCCTCCTTTGTATTTTGTCAAGAAGCCCAAGGAGCGCAGCAGGGGCACCCGACCAGATATGGCAGCAATATTCAATACACGGGCGGATGGTAGATTTGTATATGTACAGGATAGATTCAGGCGGGAAAAACTTCCGGAAAAAATAATAAATATGCTTTTTAACCTTTTTTTGTTAGAATTAAAAATTAAATTTTGATCTTAGTGTCCGAACGAATTAATATTTTTTTAATTTGAATATTTGACCTGTAATTTCTTTTCTGGTTAAAAATTTTAATAAAAAAAATACAACTTAAAAAGTTAAAATGTTGGAATTTATTCCTACAACCGTTTTTAGTTTTGTGGTTGGAAAAAGTTTTGTAGTGAACAAAACAAATTTAAAATTCAGATCTAACTCATTGGTTTTATTAGAGAAAAAAACAGAATTTTCTGGAATTTCCAAACTTTGCACACAAAACTCGCAACCTTTCACAGCTCGATTCGAAATGTTTTTCGAGCAATAGAAAACTAGGAAACATCTAAAAAAAACAAAAAAATTAAAATCTTTATCAACAAAAACAAACAAAAATATTTCTTTTAGGGACCCTTTTCGTGAACCGACGCGAAGTTTGTTTGCCGTCCAATGGGAAGCCCAGAATTACATCCGGGTTTGAATTCCCAAATTACCTGTTTGGAGCCCCAGAAAATGAAATAAAGACAAGACGGTCGCAGTGAGAAAATACAAGCATCATAATTAATACGTCCCTCGACAAACGTCAAGCGATCGTATTATTATTATTGCCCCTCTCTATTTCTCTCACCTCCTTCATCGTTCACCAATTTACTTAATAACCGGCCGTTACCTTAAAGCCTGAGCAAATACTTCAAAGACTCTCCTACCAAACAAACGCTCACACGTACATACATACGCATAAACTCTTTCCAACAAATTACTATGAACATTTTAACGACCTTGTTCCAACCAAAAGACATTACTTTTATTTGTAAAAAAAAAAAAAAAAAAACTTTATATATAATTAAAATAAATTTTCAAAATTCAAAAATGTTGAATGAACATTTCAACATGAAATCCCCAAGAGAGATTTCAGGTCTCCTCAGCAACACACTCTAAATCAAAATGAAAAAATATTAAAAAGAGAAATAAATAACGGTTAGGATTTGAGAAATATACGTCACAAAAAAAATTTTGAAAATCAGTCTATTTTTGGTTTTTACTTTTTGATAGTTGTAAAGTGAAGGATGGAAAAATTTGGCATGTCTGCTTAATAAACGAAAAAGGGTTAAGGAGAGGGAGGTTGTTAAATTTACCTTCCTACTTTTCCATTCGGATTAAAGTAATTTAATAAAATAATATATATATATATATATATATATATATATATATATATATATACGCAATTTGATTTTCTTGTTTTGGATGTGCGTTGTGGTGCATTGGATATCGGCTCGGAACGAGAAATCGGGGGAGCTGAATTCCTTGCATTCACTTACACGCAGATACCCTTGGGAAAGGTATTAATCCGTCTCTTCCCTCCAGTTATGGGTTAAATAACAGGACAGATTCGGTTCTATAGCCTTGGTCGGCAACATGTCTCACCGCAGAAAGCAATGGCAACCTACTGCGGGATAATCTTCTGCCCAGTCAGTCATGTCTCTTTCGAAACATGATCGCCCAAGCGTGTATCACGTATGGCACTTAACTGACTGACCCTTCTTACAGTGGGTTGTCTACTAACAAGGCCAAATCAAAAATCTGTTTCAACACGCAGACACACATCAGCAACGGATAACCCACTATAAATTTCATGACAGATAACCTGGTCCCCATTCCGATTTATTACATTTTTTTTTTTTTTTTTTTTTTTTTTTGATCGTATCACCCCGAGCAAGGCGGTAACGCCACTGATGTGCAGGGGGCTACGTAATAGTGAAAGATTGGAAAAGAGAAAGCCGGAAACCACATCCTAAACAGGGAACAAGGGATGAGCCTCTTCACCTGTTCAATAGACGTGGGTGGAGTGTGAACCGGGCGATAGTTTAGTCTATCTACTCCAATTGAAAAAAACAAAAACAAAAAACAAATAAAGTGAGAAGATTTGAAAAGAGAAAGCCGGAAACCACATCCTAAACAGGGAACAAGAAACCTAACTTTTTATGAATTGTAATTTTGACAACACAATTTTTTTTTTTAACGTTCGGGCTATATATATATATATATATATATATATATATATATATATATAATTTCTTTTTTTTTTTTTTTCCTATAACGGCGATTCGACCGGGCAGGTGTTTATTGATCCTGTTAAAATTTATTGCTTAGGAAATTTAAAACTGAAGCTTTTATTTGTTCTACGGTGTTTATATTGTTTTGGTTTCGTTGTTCATGTTTAGGGATTTCTCGCCTTTTTTTTTTTTTTTTTTTTTTTTTTTTTTTGCTAATCCTATTTCTCATTGAATCCGAGTTTCTAACCCGGTCAAAAGATTGAAATTCACCAGGTTGGGTAATAATATAGAATCCGTGAAAACTGCTGGCAATAAGTGAATAGTAGTAGTTTAAAAAGAAAGAAAAAAAAATGATATCACGAGGCATTGACATGGAAACAAGAGCAGTCTCTCTTACACTCGTAGAATTCAGTGCAATATTCTTTGAAAGCTTATCCAGATCAAGAGTCAAGAAGACATCTCATTCAAAAGAGGGCACAACGACCGAGAAGAATAACAACAAAAAATGGAACATTCTGAATGCATTATTGTAAATAACTTCTTATCCTCCCCCCACCAAAAAAAAAAAAAAAAAATCAGAGAACAATAATATTAATAATTAATCAATTTCTTCATTATTAGAATAGGAAGCTGGTCGAATCGAAAACTTTATGAACCACTCTGTATTCGTGTGCTGTAAAATGTAATCAATTTTTCAATGCTTCGGCAGGTAAACGATTTTTAAGTTAACTCGATAATGGGCCGCGACCCAGTTCGGGCCTTGGGACAGTGAACAAGAGTTAATATTTAATAGTACCGGTTTTTTTATTTTTATAATACTGTTTTGTTTTTTGTTTTGGTGGGAGGCATTAATACTGGAGTTCTCGATGGGCATTGTCATTAAAAAATTGCTTATTTCAAAAGTTTTCTCAAAATTCAATAATCCTGTTTCCGAACAGCTTTTTTTTTTTTTGTTTTATTATTATTATTATTATTAAATTTTAATGAACTAAAAACTTTCATGATCAAATCGAACTTTTCAGTTTTTTTTTTTTTTTTTTTTTTTTTTTTTTTTTTTTTTAGTATTTGTTGGTGCCAAGATGTTGGAATTTTGTTTTTGTTTTTCTCACAACGACTAATTTGGAGAAAAATATATATATATATATATATTTTTTTTTTTTTTTTTTTTTTTTTTTTTTTTTTTTTTTTTAGAGGAAGAAAAAAAATACTTGAAAATATTAATTTAATGCCTCAGTTTTCAAATGTGGGGCATAATGAAAATCGAACTTTTCATTTCGCTCGGCCCATTCAACTCCCACTGCGAAACGTCACATTTTTTTTCTTAAAGCATTTTTTTTTTGTTTTTGTTTAACACAAATCCAGAATTGCGAGGGCCAACTGTCCTCATTTTTTAAAATTTCAATCATAATAGTTTTTATAAAATTTCAAATCTTTCAAACTTGTCATAATTTGTCTGGTTATGTGATATTGTTATGGAAAAACTTATTGCAATTTCCCAAACACTAATATTTTAAAAAGAATTTTGAAGTTTTTTTTTGTTGTTTTTTGTTGTTTTTTTTTGTTGTTGTTGCTTTTTTTTACTTTGTGTAATAAATGTGATGAAAATACGGATGTCCACACATATTATCAAAAATAAAAACAATAGCTAATAAATTTAAAGCCAACAAACCTCAAATTCAATAAAACATTAGAGATTTTCAGAGAATGTTTTCTCCTACATTTTTAAGATAATTGGATAGTTAAGAAAAAAAATATAAAGAGGCATTTGTGTTATATTCCTTAAGTAATTTTTACACATACATCCACCGTAGAAAAATATTAGATAAACTTCCATCAGTCAAGCTGTCAACACCTTAAACACCCACTGCCATGTTAAAAAATGCATTTCTGTGATATTTTAAACTTATTTGTTTTAAATCAGATTAAACTTTGAGAAATATTAGCCAATTTAAAGTTTCAGAAAAGTGTATTTTATTTTTTAAAGGTTTTTTTAGTAAAGATAATTACATTCTAATGACAGGTGGTTAAAAATGGTGCTAAAATGGGTGATTTAGTAATTTCAAAACAAACACACTTTCCAGTTAATTCAAATTATTTTTGAAATACAGAAAAAAAAGTACATGCTGGGTTTGACGATAAACTGCATCCAGCAGCAAGACCTCTAACTGGGAAGTTTTGAAGAGGATGGAACCACCTCTTAATTGTTGTTATTCCCAGGTTCACCCTGACCTAGTGTGGTAGCACATGTTAGGGTCCCAGCTATGGGAAAACAGTTAACCCCCAAACTGGGGTTGAAACACTGTGAAAGTATAAAAATATATCTTTATAGAGAAAATTCCAACAATATTGTTTATGGATAAGAAAATATTACCAACAATATTAAGACAATATTACCAACAATACATTTCTGAAGAAAGTATATTTATCATTAATACATCTGACTCTTGACAAAATCCTCTTTACGAAAAATATGTCAATGAAACCTGATCTACAAATTGATTTCTTACAAAGAATACATGTTCTATTCATACAAGTTTATTGCAAAAATCTTGTTGGCATTAAATAACCCACTGAGGTTGATATGGCACCAAACAAAAAATGAACCAAACCTTCCTTTCATTTTAAAGGACCTTTTAAAAATACAAAACCAGAAGAGATCTTGAGTTTCTATATTAATAATAATAATAAAAAACATTTAAAAAAATGTTTGTTTGTTTTTTTTATTTTGCATTAAATAAACCTCAGACTGATAGGCCGTTAAAGAAAACTCAAAATCAAATAGAAAAAAGTATTTTACTTATGCAAAATATTTCATCTATTAGCTTAAAATTAAAAGCTGCAAGAAAGATTTATTTAAAAAAATTCATTTTAAACCTTAGATTTCATGCTTCTGTGATGGTATCTACATAAAATAACATTTTTAAATATTTTCAAAGCCATTTATATCAAGACATGTTAATATAATATATAATATTGACTACATGTGCATTGCGGTACAGTGGATATTGGCTCTGAACTGAACGAGAAACTGGGAAGCCGAGTTCGAATTCCAGCTGAATCCATTTCATTCACTGAAGCACAAATACCCTTGAGAAAGGTATTAATCTGTCTCTTCCCTTCAGTTATGGGTTAAATAGCAGGACAGATTGGGTTCTATAGCCTTGGTCGGCAATCAGTCTACTGCAGAAAGCAATGGCAACCTACTGCGGGATAATCTTCTCCCCAGTCAGTCATGTCTCAAAAAAGACATGATCGCCCAAGCGTGTTTCATGTATGGCACTTAACTGACTGACTGAATTGTATAATATTTGTTCTTTTATGTGCCATGTCCCTTCAGGATGTAGCTGATCATGGCCTTCCCCATCTTCCTATCCCTTGTAGATCTTAATAAATTTGGTCTTGTTATTTCTTTCTAAGCTCTGTTCTGCCATCCATCCACTCAGGCCTATCAAGTATGCCATGTGCTGCTTTCCATTTCTTCTGCTTTGTGAGTATAACATTCTCTAAGCCCTCTTTCCTCATAACATTTCCCAGAAATTTCAACTACCTCTTCCTGATGTAAAGTATGTTTCCTTTTTGTTTTGTTTTTATTCTCTCCAAAACCATGTCATTGCTCACATGTTTGGCTCATATTTTCAGCAACCTTCTGTCTGTAGAACCACATTTCTGATGCTTCGAATCATTTCTAAATTTTTGAAGAGATTGTCCAGCATCTTCTGCCATATAGGAGGAAAGATATCGCATAACAGTCCAGTACTCTTTTCTTTGTTCCAACATCTTTCTGTCGCAATACTCTGCTTAGCTTTTGGAAAACATTTTTGGCCATCTCAATATGTCTTTGGATCTCTTGCACTTCCTTACCTCTGTTAGAACACTTTCTCGGTATCTAAGTTTCTATACATGCTTGATTTTAGTATCCCCGACCTGTAATTTGCATTTTGGGCTCCTCTTTTTGCTGATGACCATGCATTCAGTCTTGTTGAAGTGTTTATATTTAGTCCTTTCTTCTTGCTTTCCTTCGCTACAATCCCATGGCTGCTATCAGTGCTGTGTCATCCATGTCAGTCAGTTAAGTGCCATACATGAAACACGCTTGGGCGATCATGACTGACTGGGCAGAAGATTATCCTGCAGTAGGTTGCCATTGCTTCACTGCAGTAGACTGGTTGCTAGCCAAGGCTATAGAACCTAATCTGTCCTGTTATTTAACCCATAACTGGAAGGAAGAGACGAATTAATACCTTTCCCAAGGGTATTTGCGCATAAGTGAATGCAATGAATTCACTGTGTATCTTATATTATTGTGGCCGAATTTCTAGTTTTTTTGGAAATTACTTTCTGTATAGGTTGAATAAATCTGGTGAGGAGACACATCCTTGTATTACACCCCTTTCTGATTTTGTGTATCTGCTGAACTAATTTCCTGTCCATATGCAGGTGATTTGCTGCCAGTAAAGTTTTGATTCTCTTTTTTTTTTTATGCCCTGAAGATGTCAAGGTTGCTGAGCAGCTCTAAAAGACCTTTTTTCCATAAAGTTTAAAAATCTTATTCTGTTCACTCCCAAGCTGTGATCTACATGCTAAGGTGGTTACCACTTGGGTTTATTTATTCAAATAAGTAATTTAATTATAAAAGCAATCAGCAAAACAATTGCTTAAGCACTATAATAGAAAGATATTCTGGAAATACAAAAATAATAAAGTGTGTGCGTGCATGCTAAACCAATTTTTCAGGTGAATGAACAATTTTGTTAAAATCTCTTTTTGGCCCCATAATTTATTTTATGATAATAATCTTAAGCAACCTAGTATTATGTTGAAAGAGGAGTCCTTATACAATCAAAGTTAAGTCATGTTGAGCCTGATCAATATCTAGATAGAGAACTATTTCATAATATTAGGTGCAGTAAGCTTAGATAGTAGTATAACAGATAACAGCTTAGAATTAGTGAATCTGAGAGCCAAGTTCTAATTTTTAAAGCTAACTTTTTAATATGCATTGTAATTTTGACAACACACAATTTTTTTACATTTTTCTTTTTTTAATATCATGACATTTCTACCAGGCAGGTGTTTATTGATCCTGGTAAAATTTATTAGAAAATTTCAAACTGAAGTATTTGTTTATTTTTTGGTGTTTATGTTGCTTTGGTTTCGTTGTTCATGTCATTGTCTAGGGATTTCTCGCCTTGTTTTTTTTTCTAATCCTATTTCTCATTGAATCCAAGTTTGTACTAACCTGGTCAAAGGATTGAAATCACAATAGTGAGTGCTATCAAATTCACCGGGTTGGGTAATAAGGAATCCGTGAAAACTGCTGGTAATAAGTGAATAGTAGTAGTTAAAAAAAAGAAAAAAAAAGACTTGATATCACGAGGCATTGACAGGAAAACGAGCAGTCTCTAGACTCGTAGAGTTCAGTGCAAAATTCTTTGAAAGCTTACCCAGATCAAGAGTCAACAGATCGGATTCAAAAGAAAGATGGAGGGTATAACGACTGAGAAGAATAACAAAAAATGGAACATTCTGAATGTAAATAATACCCCTCCCCACAAGCAAATCAGACAACAATAATTATTAATAATTAATCAATTTCTTTATTATTAAAATGGGAAGCTGTTTGAATCGAAAACTTTATGAACCACACTGTATTCGTGCGCTGCAAATGTAATCAAATCAATCTTTCAGTGCTTCAGCAGGTAAATGATTTTTAACTTGATAATGTTCCGCGATACAGTTCAGGGCTTGGGACAGTGAACAAGTTATTATTTTATGCTTGTTAATGTTAAGTACCAATACTGTCTTTTTTTTTTTTTTTTTTAATCTTTTGTTTTTTGTCTTTGGTTTTTTTTTGGGGGGGGGTTTGTCTTTGGGTTTTTGGGGTTTTTTGGGTTTTTTTTTTTCTTTTGTTTTTGGGGTTTTTTTTGGGGGGGGGTTGTGTTTTTTTGGGGGGGTTGTTGTGTTTTTTTGTTCTTTGTTTGTCTTTGTTAAATGAACTATACTTTCATGATCAGATCAAACATTTTAGTTGTTTGGATATAAAAGTATTTAATTTTAGTTTGTGCCAGGATGTTGGAATAGAATGCTCGGCTTTTTGCTTTTACTCTCACAATGTCTAATTTGGAGAAAGAAAAAGTACTTAAAATATTCATTTAATGCCTCAATTTTGTTGTGACAAACTGAATTTGGCATTTTTTTTATTATTCAGTTTTCAAATATGGGGCATAATGTAAATCACTTTTCAACCTGCTCATCAATTTCCACACCTAAGCACCCAATTTTTTTTTTTTTTTTAATACAAATCCAGTGTGGTGAGGGTTTGATTTTAGTATCTCAGACCTGTAATTTGCATTTTGGGCTCCTCTTTATACTGATGGCCATGCATTCAGTCTCGTTAAAGTGTTTGTTTAGTCCTTTCTTCTTGCTTTCCTTTGCTACAATCTGTAGAAGATTTTGTAGTTTCCTTTCCAGGGCTGCTATCAGTGCTGTGTCATTTGTGTATCTTGTGGCCACCAATGAAGAATCTTGGCAGGATTTCTAGTTCTTGCGGAAATGACTCGCTGCATAGGTTGAATAAATCTGGTGAGAAGACACAAAATTTGGTTTAAAATACAAACCAAACTAAAACTAAAATACACTGGTCAACCATAAGGAAATACTGAAAAAACATTATCAAGTTAAGATTACATCCCTTTCTGATTTTGTATATCTGCTGAACTCATTTGTTAAGGTGGCCCTCAAAACAACTAATTAAGAGGTGGTTCTCTGCTCCTCACAACCTCCCAATCAAAGGCCTTGCTGCCGAATGTAGTTTATCGTCATGCCCAGGACCCCTGCAAAGTGTATTCTGTATTCAAATACGATTGTAGAATTATCAGGGATGGATCTATAGAACTGTGATTTTAGTTGGCTGTTGTCTCCAAGATGTTAAGTGTAGATTCCATCAAGATTAGACTCTAGGGTTTTAGCTAATGTGTAAGTAATGGCATCATACAATAAAACTGATTAGTGTCTCTTTTTCAGGATCTAACCAAAGATTTAGTATTTTTTGTAGAGCTTAATTATAACAGCTACTGTATTAAGTGGGGTGTCATATTTCAGAAGGATTTTCTTCATTTTTCCACATGTACAAAATAAAAAGCTTTAGAGAAATCTACAAAAAGTAAAGCAGTCTCTAGATCCTTTGCTCTGACACATCCAATAATCTGCTGAACAGTCAGGACTTGTCCAATGGCTGATCTGTTTTTTTGAATGTCATTTAAAATTTTTGGAGCACCTTCTCTACTTCAGGTTGTATTCTGTTGGGAAGCATCAAGTTGTACATTTTAGCTGCAATAGAGTTTGTGTGATTCCTCTTAGTTTTTGCCAATCCTAGATCTCCTTTCTTTGGGAAGAGTCTGCAGCTGTTTGTCCATCTTTCTATGACTTCTCCAATATAAATGGTATTACAGAGTTGAAATAGAATATCATTGAAATCCTTCACCAACCACACCTGCTTACCATGATACCAGTATATCATAATGCAATGATTACCAAAACACAGTGCTGGGTATGATGGTAAACTGCATCCGGCAGCAAGGCTTCTGAATGGGAGGTTGTGAGGAGAATGGAATCACCTCTTAATTGCTGGTTCACCCTGACCCTGGAGTGGTAGCACCTGTTAGTCTTCACTATGAGTAAATAGTTGGCCCCCAAACTGAGGTGAAAATGCTATGAGAGTATTTACCAACAAAACGCGTTTACACATACCAACAAAATGTTTTTTTGAAGGAAAAAATATTACCAGCAATAAATCTGACTCACAACAAAACCCATTTGCAAAAAAAAGTATATTCTATTCATACAAATCTATAGTAACATATTTGTCGGCATTAAATAACCCATTGTGGTTGATATGCCGTAAAACAAGCAAACCAAACTAAAACCAAAATACACTGGTCAACCATAAGGAAATACTGAAAAAATATTTTTCATTAAATTATCTGATTCTTATTTTAGAAAAAAAAATTTAAGTTTTTCATTGTGGGGAAAATTATGGTTAGTCGAAAATTCCAATTCACTGAACATTTATCTCAAATGTCAGTTAAAATATACAACAAGTAAAAGTGGTTACATAGAAACCAACCAGTGCATGATTCTTCTTAAATATGGGATATATTTAAAGATAATTATCACTTAAGTAGCACAGTGAATGACGACTTTTGTATATAAACCAGAGAAAATTATGTGATCCAATGGCCAAAATTTTAGTGTATTTCTGAATGATATTCAAAATGTTTACAGACAGTGATAGTATTTGTTAAAATAGTTTCCTCTTAGTGTTGTTTTTTTTTTTTTTATTGTATGGTATTATTTGTTTATTATTGGCCTCATGACAGATACAAACATTAGATTTTGGGTTCAATCCAGTATGGGATAACATTTCTGGGTTATTTTTTTTTTTTTTTTTTTTTAACTAATGCTTTTTTATTTCTTTCATATATATCACATGCCAAATACTGAATTACTTCCCCTAGATTGCTTTACATCATTACATTTTCTAAATGCACTATTTTTTCCATGAAAATATAATTTAAATTTATTATCCAAAAGTAAAAGATAAAATACACTAAAAAAAAAAAAGTCCAAATACAACTTTGTTTTTACTTTTTAATATCCCAAACTATTCCACAATTTTTGCAGCCTAATTTCTAATTTCCTGACAAAAATACTATAATTCAAAGAATATAAGAGAACTTTTTGAAAAAAACAGATGAAAAAGTCTTATTGAACTACTTGAAAGAAGTCAATCTCTTTTTAACAATATAAACCTTATATATATTAAAAAAAAAAAGACATACCATAGTAATAAATAACCAAGACTGGCATGCTGAAAAAATCAAAACAAATTTATTTCTCCATGGTATTCGAAAAAAAACAAAAGTATTACCAGCCACAAACTTATAAACAATAATAAATTTTTTGAAAGAAAAGGTATTACAAGCAATAAATAAAACTTAGTTGGCAATAAATGACCCACCGAGGTTGATATGCCATAAAACAAAACAACCAACCAACCTAATGAAGACAAAGGAAAAATATCCCAAAATAAGGTTTAAATTCAGACTATAAGTTGCTTTCTATCATTACATGCAATACCCATTTTTTATCTGCACACCTTCTATACCAGAATCAAACTTTTTTTCTCTTGCTTTGTAAATTCTGATACCCTGTAGCTTTTAATATCACAATTGCTTATATGGGAATCAGCTACATTGATATACAAGTGGGCCTGTGCTGTCAAAAATGATGGCAAAATATTTATATCAATATGTCATCAAAAATGACTGCAAAATATATATTGATGTACCTACTACTGAGTATCTTACATTAAGACGTAAGAAAATAAAATTATCCAAACCCCTGAGTGGGAGAAGAGGGATGGATATATAAAATACACATTGGTCTTTATTATAATAGAGAGTGTGTGTGTATATATATATATATATATATATACATGTTCTTCACTACTCGATGATATAATTATTGCAAAAAAAAATAAAATAAAATAAGGTACTGTTAAAGTTTTAATACCTAGTAGTAAAGAGAATGAAGTAAGCTGACACTGCCTTGCTATAGTCCCTCTCTCCATAAGTATGACAGGAGGGATATATACATATTCAAATGAATAAGGAACGAAAAGAATATTTGCAATGTTCAAACCATTAATTTAAAACTGTGCTCAATATAAAAATAGAGCAATGAATGTTTATTATAAATTATGCTTTAGAACATGTATAAACTACAATCTACTACAAAATTATACATTTTGTTTCAACATTGAACAATGTCTCATCAGGTAGTTAATAATAATCATTACCATCATTATTATGATTAGACATTGAAAGAACAATGTCTGATCATAATAATGATGGTAATGATTATTATTAACTACCTGATGAGACATTGTTCAATGTTGAAACAAAATGTATAATTTTGTAGCTGATTGTAGATTTGTACATGTTCTAAAGTATAATTTATAATATATATACTAGCAGTATAGCTCGGCATTGCTCGAGTATAATGAAAGCTTTAAAACTAATCCATGGTCCTGGAGCTCAGACTCTTTGGACGTTGCCACGAAAGACTAAAAAGCAATAGTTGTTTCCAGTTAAAGCAAAACCGTAGACTGAAAGAAAAATGAATGGATGTAAGTCAAATTTTAACTTCCTGGTATCAATATCAAGTAAGTTTTTTTCGTCGTAAACTGAATTTTGAAGGCTAAATAAGTCCTCTGAGTAAATGGTATCATAGCTGAGACTAAGAATTACCATTATACCTACTTAGAGCCAAACCTGGAGCAAAAACTAAAATAAAAGGGCTGAAAAAAATAGACATACAGGCAGATAAACACACACGCACACACACAAACATCTTGCCTTATATATATTATCAATTTTCTGCACTATTGTAAGAACTGCAACCTTGAAACTTCTGAATATCGTTTATGTCTTTGTCTATAAGTGTATCAAATTTGATTAAAATCGGACCACTTCTTCTATAACCCGATTTTTGTTTTTACAATATTTATTGGGGGTACCTCAACACAAAACCTATATAAGAATGCTTGCAGACGCTTATAGTACAACTGTGTAAATTTTCAAGAAAATTGGCTCAGCCGTTTTGGAGTGTATAGGTAATGGACACACACAGTTCCATTTATAAATAAGTTTACATTTAGATTATATATATATGTGTGTGTGTGTGTGTGCATGCACATGACAGTTATTATTATATAAAACAGGATTTTACAATGGGCATTTTATCTGTAAAGTTTAAAATAAAATATTCTATGTTCATTACATTATCAGAAAATTTTACTACATAAAGATGGACAATTCCTTCATCTCTCTCTTTGAAACGTTTCTATTATGTATTTTTTATTTTTTAAAAAGCATTTCCCACCAAGCAATATGATAATGCCAGTAAGACACAAAGGGTTACTGGAGTAAAAAAGAATAAAAAAAAAAATGTTTAAAAGGAACTAGAAACCCAATTGTAAGCAGGAAACAAGAAATAAACCTCTACTTCAAAAGACAGAGAAGGAGTGTAAACCAGGTGATAAGTAAATCTGTCTTATTAACAGGAGAAAGATGAAATGTGTTTTAAACAATGAATGTTATTTGTCAAATACACTTAAAACTGTCTTGGATTTTTTTTCCCTTCCTTAAACACAGGTAATGAATCATTTCACAAATGGGTTGTCAGTTCAATAAGCTTCAATGAAAAAAAAACATCATTTGAAAAAAAAAACATCATAACTTCTAACATGTCAATTAATGTAGAATCCAGGTGTTCTGCTTTTGTGACTCTTTTACTTATCAGGAAGAGACAATTGAAATTTCTGGGGCAGATAATGAGGAAAGAAGGTTTGGAAAATTTGATACTTACAGGACAGATTGAAGATAAGAGAGCCATGGGAAAGCAGCCCATAACCTACCTGGTAAGCTTTAGCAAATGCAGGGCAGGGTTTGGGAGAGATGGCAAACAAATGCACAATACTCTTTATTATAATAGAGAGGATTATTTCAGTTACTATGCTTTTGACCTTCTTCAGGAGCCTGTTTTCATACTTGGTAACCTTCTTGTGCATTGTGGTGCAGTGGATATCAGCTCGGAACAAGAAATCGGGAAGCCGAGTTCGAATTCCAGTTGAATTCATTGCATTCGCTCACACGCAAATACCCTTGGGAAAGGTATTAATCCATCTCTTCCCTCCAGTTATAGGTTAAATAGTAGGACAGATTGGCTTCTATAGCCTTGGCTGGCAACTAGTCTATCATAGAAAGCAATTACAACCTACTGTGGTATAATCTTCTGCCCAGTCAGTCATGTCTCTTTCAAGACAGGATCGCCCAAGCATGTTTCACGTATGGCACTTAACTGACTGAACCTTCTTGGAATTGTGAAGTGAACCTGTTATTCAACCTCCAGGGTAAATTATTTTCATTATGCTTCCAATATACACATGGTCTAGTGGATTCAAGCATGGATGAAAAAACCTGTTTGGTTCAATAACAGTCGTTCTTTGTGTTTGCTACTGCTGAAAAGAAAGTGCCACTATTTTACAAGATACATCTCCAATTTTGAAATATATTTAAAAAAAAAAAAAAAAAAAATGACTAGTCTTTAATAACCAGCATAAGAACACATTAAAAATGATATTAAAAACAAAATTAAGAATGATTTAATACAGTACTTTCTATAGGATCAAAGTATCACTTGTCCTTTTCTGTCCAATATCAATGTCTGTGCACTGGTTTAAATTTAACATAAAAATATCAAAAGAAAAATGAAAAACCTATTACTTGAAATATATAATGCATAACTTACCAAACTAAATAATTGAACAGGTAAAGAGGCTCATCCCTTGTTTCTTGTTTAGGATGTGGTTTCCGGGTTTTTCTCTTTTTCAATTTTTTCACTTTTTTCACTTTATTTTTTTTCAATTGGAGTAGATAGACTAAACTATCGCCCAGTTCACACTCCACCCATGTCTATTGAACAGGTGAAGAGGCTCATCCTTTGTTTCCTGTTTAGGATGTGGTTTCCGTTTTTTCTCTTTTC
Source organism: Ascarosepion bandense (assembly GCA_037127315.1). Taxonomy (NCBI): domain Eukaryota; kingdom Metazoa; phylum Mollusca; class Cephalopoda; order Sepiida; family Sepiidae; genus Ascarosepion; species Ascarosepion bandense. Next base: position 1,076,787 of record JBBBDQ010002008.1, read on the forward strand.
CAATCTTTTCACTCTTACGTAGCCCCCTGCGCATCAGTGGCGTTTTTGCCTTGCTTGGGGTGATATGATTAAAAAAAAAAAATTAAAAAAATTAATTTTTTTTTATATATAAATATATAAAATTTAGTATTAACATTTACTTTCATTTATTAGATATTAAATTACATTAGTCAAGAAAAATTAATGACGATGCTATCAGTCAGTCCAAAATATAATTATGAGTGTTCTTAAATTTAAAAATTCTGAAAACTAACATTTCTACTTCTGTTAATAAATAGTTATTGCAAAATAAAATCCTTATATTTGCATTAATAAAGCCTATGAGAGGACAAAATGTGTCGGATAAATTTTCCTTTTGTCATTATTCATATTATCTTTTTAGATATATTTTTAGTGATATCTGAATTTTACAAACACACATGCTTTTACATACTAATTCAACCAAAGCAAGGTGATAAAGCCACTAAGGTGCAAGAGGTTACTGAAGATGAAAGACAAAGTTAAGGAAACTAAGAAAGAGAGAGGACAATAAAAATGGCAAGGTTCAAGGAGACATATGACAACTGATGTTGTATTTAAATCTTTAGTGTGTAGTTGACAGAAAAGCAAGAAGCTGGAAGAGAGTTCTTCTATGTGCCATGTCACTTCAGGACATAGGTGATCATGGCTTTCCACATCTCCCAAGCCCTAGTGGCTTGTAACACCTCTCCTCATGTTACCCCTCTCAAACCCTGCTCCACCATCCATCTGCTCAAGTCCAAGTAAGTCACATGTTACATTCCCCCATCTCTCCTTCCCTCTAGCTCTATCAGATTTTCCAAATCCTCCTTCCTCATTACACGTTCCAGAAACTTCAGCTGTCTTTTCTTGATGTTAAATATAAGTTTCCTTTTTGTTTCCATCCTCTCCAAAACATTGTTGTTGCACACGTGTTCAGGCCATGGAATTCTCAGCATCCTTTTGCAGAGCTGCATTTTGGTTGCTTCCAGTCTTTTCCTCATCTTTGATGATATTGTCCAGCATGTGCTGCCATATTGAAGGACTGACATCACATAACAATCCCATACTTTCTTTGTTTCCAGCAAAATTTCCTGCCTCTTAATACTCTACTCAGCTTCTGGAATGCATCCTTGGCCATGCAAAATTCGCCTTTGAATCTTAGTGTTGCACTTTCTTTCCTTTGTTAAAACACTTTCCAGGTATTTAAATTTCTGCACCTGTTTACTATCCTCGGCAGTTAGCATTTTGGGCTTCTTTTTAATTGTAGTATATTGTAATTCATATCAGCAGCAAACATCAGATTGTGAAGGCATAATTTATTTTTCTGAAGATTAGCATCAGCCATTTTTTATGAAAGGCAAGAAAGCTTTTCTAAGATGATTAAACAAGACAAGTTTAGTTTGGGTGATATTAAAATTTAACAAGCCATTTCTTTAGTTAGCAACAATTTGAGGTAATTTTTGAGATCAGCTACCAATCTGACTTTATCAAAACTATGAGATTTTTAAGACAAGAGTAAATAGTTACAATCAGTATAGATGCCAGGTCGAAAATTGATGGCAACGTGGAAAGAAGACAACAATTTCAATATACGTACCAACAATACAGTAGCACTAATCAAGACCAAAGTCAGAAAAAACTAACGCTAACAAATCAGTAACGTAATCATACCCCCATTTATGTTAACAAAGATTCCAATCATCCTCAGCATATTTTAAAAGCTATACCCAAAAATATAGGATACAGACTTTCTAATAACTCTTCCAGTCTCAATATATTTGATAAACACAAGAAGATTTATCAATCTGCCCTATTAAAAAGTGGATATAAAGATAAAATACAGTTTACTGTACCTAGCAACGTTAATACTAAGAATAGGGCCAGGAAAATAATCTGGTTGAACCCCCCCCCCCCCCACTTTCAATAACCATAACTTCAAAATAAAGTCCATCATTCTCAACAATCTTCCGCCAGCAACCTAATCTGTCCCAGATAACAACCTGTTGACGTTGAATCAAAAAGATGTAAACCAGCTTTCTTCACCTCATCAAAAGTTTCATTGCTGGTGGATGGGGAAGAATCTCAACACTGTCCATCTGTTTGAACTTCTTAATCAACCTGGCAGCATGTGGCCGCACATTGTCTTGCTGAAAGAAAGCCTGACTTCTATTGACCAAAACTGTTGTCGTGGCTCGTACCAAGTGACATCTGGTCGCCTGGATGTATAAAAGACAATGTGTACTTAGGACGAGGTTTGTCATTATCACGGACTTCGGGAAGTAACAACTACTACTGCAATAGACTGTAAATATTGTATATACATCTTGGTTGTACCACCCTGTTAATAAAGTAGTTTATCTACATTTTTCTGTGTATCTCTTCATTTCATGATAAAACAGATACTCTCTGTTGTACATGCAGTCTAGCTGCTGGTAATCTAACGGCTAATCCCAGACTTGAACAGATTAAGATTGTAGTGATCCGGGAAGCATCCTCTTGGGAGTCAGTTTCATAGAGTAGCAGTTCATGAGAAGAAACAGCTTGAATGGAACTTAGAATATGAAGAGAATGAAGGTGGTTCACTACAATGTGTGTGTCATTGTGGGTCTTAGTTGTAATGGTTAGAAATGAGGAATATAGTTTGAATACTTTCCACGGAACATTTCATCTGTGAGCAAGGAGTTAGAGGGTGGATAATTTCTCACCCACAAGAAGGTGAGGATGCTTTTAGACTATCAAGACTAGGAAGTAAAGATTGGGCAACTCCCTGTCCATACATGGCAGGAGTACTTTTTCAACCTAATCTGGTTCTTGTGAAGATAGAGGATAGCAGGAAGAATCAGGTACTTACTGGAGTGATAACTGACCATTTTTCCAGTATCTTTAGCTATTGAATGTATGAGTTACATTTGAGGTCAAGGTTGAGACTAAGGTGCTCAAGGCATGGCACCTATTCATCAGGATAGTTGATTTACTAAGCACCGTTTAGATGTGGTACAAGTCCAAAGGTACGGGGTACCCAGTGAGGATCAAACTCACTACTCAGTTGTAACTGATTCTAGTGAAAATCCTGGGTTTGTTCAGTGATGAAGAAACATCACTACTTTATTTCTGATACATTGAAAGTGACTGGTGAGTATCCTCTCTCTCTCTACCCCTCTCTACTTCTCTGCCTCTACCTCTCATATCTCTCTACCTCTATCTATCTATCTATCTCTCTCTCTCTCTACCTCTATCTATCTATCTATCTATCTATCTCTCTCTCTCCTCTACCTCTATCTATCTATCTATCTATCTCTCTCTCTCTCTCTACCTCTATCTATCTATCTATCTATCTATCTATCTATCTCTCTCTCTCTCTCTATCTATCTATCTATCTATCTATCTATCTCTCTCTCTCTCTCTATATATATATATATATATATATATATATATATACACACACACACACAGCTATTAAAACTAGGTCAGAGGAGAAATCAGCTGCAAGGCTCTGGTCAGCTAAAGCTTTGGAGGTACACCCATATCCCATTGTATCATTGGCATAAAGAATTGGATGAGATTTGAAGGGGCACTTATATTGATTGCTTGGGCCTTGGAATAATTGTTAACAACTACCTTCAGGTATCTACCCATTTGGAAAAACTTGATAATTGAGAAGACACTTCCAGTAATTCCATAGTGGGTGGGCTTGTGCAATAACCCTCTATGCCACACTTTGTCAAAGGTCTTTGAAATATCTCTTATGTTAACCCTTGACATGTATTTGTTGTCTAGTACCTCACTGATTTTGTGAGTAATGACAGGATATCAGCAGTGGATGAAGCCAATCAAAATCTATCACTAAAGAGGTTGTTCCTATTTTTGTTGATGATAGCTTAAAAGTTTGCTAATGACATTGGATTCCAGTTGAATTCATTGCATTCATTTACGCACAAATACCCTTGGGAAAGGTATTAATCCACTGCTTCTTGCTCCAGACATGGGTTAACAGGACAGAGTGGGTCCTATAGCATTGGTTGGCAACCAGTTTATTGCAGAAAGTAATGGTAACTTTACTGCAGGAAAATCTTCTGCCCAATCACGTATGGCACTTAACTGCCTGTATGACACTGAGGCAGCTGTTGGGTCAATATTGAAATGAGGGTTAGCATTCAGCTGTGTTCTTGAAACCTGTATTAAGAAAAAAATGTTTTAAAAGAAAAAAATCTATGTTGTAGATTCGTTACTTGGTCTGTATAGAATTTTGCCATGAAGTATATTTTGTGCTGTAAGTTGTAAGATTTGAAAAAAATGGGTATTGTTTTAAAATGTCAAATGAGTGCAGAAATGTGTGTGTAGATCTAGAGTTTTTGTTATGACTTGTGGGGTCAAGAAGAGTTATCACCTAACATGGTACGGAGTGCATCAAGAGCTGCAGGTCTCAGTGGGGACAGCTTTATAAGCGATGTCAGCTGTCACAGAGATCAGCTGAGTTTGAGAGTTGACTTTAGCAGTTGCAGATAGCATTCGAGTCGTCAACTCTGCATGTGCCAACTAAACTAAATTTATCAAATTAAGCTTTCTGTGCATTATTTTTGTTTGGTTCTGTCATCAAAATTTTTCACTTCTCAAGACAATCATAAGTTTACATTTCAGACAAAACACCAGGTTCATTCTCAGAGTGCAGCTTTTTCCCATCAAACACTTGTAGCTTAAAAATAACCCTTTGACCAGATCATCACCCATGAATTTAAATCATGAGACTTTTGTAACAGTAAGCAGATTTTATTCTCTTGGTATGACCTTCTGTGAGTGCGTTGTGCAGTGGATATTGATTTGGAATGACATATTGAACTCAAAATTCTTTGAGACATCACTTTTTGGATTACTCAACAATTGCTTTTAACTACTGGGTCATATAAAAATATCAATAAAGATGAGGATAACCGTCTAAATGATGTAAATAGTTCATCTCAGAAATATAGACAGATAATGCTTAAAAAGCATTTATTATTATTAAGTTTTTAGAACTTATCTAATCTAATCTAAACTTATTTATAAATGGAGCTTTGTCTCGGTGTGTGTGTCCGTTGCCTACAGACTCCAAAACCGCTGAACCGATTTTCTTGAAAATTTACACAGTAGTACTATAAGCGTCTGCGAGTGTTCTTAGCTAGGTTTTGTGTCGAGATACCCCAGATAAATATCAATAATCGAAAAAATCGGGTTATAGAATGAGTGGTCTGATTTTAATCAAATTTGATACACTCATAGACAAAGACATAAGAAATGATATTCAAAAGTTTCAAGGTTACAGTTCTTATAATAGTGCAGAAAATCGATTGTGTATATATATATATATATATATAAATAAAAGGCAAGATATTTGTGTGTGTGTCTGTTTATCTGCCTGTATGTCTTTAATTTTTCAGCTCTTTTATTTTAGTTTTTGCTTCGGCTTTGGCTCTAAGTAGGTATAATTGTAGTTCTTAGTCTCAGCCATGATACCATTTACTCAGAGTACTTATTTAGCCTTCAAAATTCAGTTTACAACGAAAAAAACTTATTTGATATCGATACCAGGAAATCAAAATTTGACTTACATTCATTCATTTTTCTTTCAGTCTCTGGTTTCAATTTAACTGGAAACAACTATTGCTTTTTAGTCTTTCGTGCCAATGTCCAAAGAGTCTGAACTCCAGGACCATGGATTAGTTTTAAGGCTTTCATTACACCCAAGCTTCGCCGGGCTATATTGCTAGTATATATATAATTGTCTGTGTATTTAGGCAACATATGTTCTTAATTAGTTAGGCATTGTGGTGCAATGGATGTCGAGTTAAAGTTCCATTTGAATTTGTCACATTCACTTACACACAAATTCCCTTGAAAAAGGTATTAATCTATCTTTTCTCTCTCCAGCTATGGGTTGAATAGCAGGACAGATTGGTTGCCAACCATGGCTATAGAACCCAACCTACTGCAGGAAAATCTTCAGTCTAGTGAGTCATGATCGCCCAAGTGTATATCACAAATGTCACCTGACCACTGACTGGTTGTAATCTACTGCTTTAAACAAGCCAAGCAGAGATGGAGCAAGATGAGCGGTGGGGGGGTAATTGAACAGTCTAATGGATGTTTTCCGTTTGTTATCGCTACAAAGAAGTCTTCTCTACTTTCTCAGTGGGTCCTCACCATTTTTTGTTTTTATTTATTTATTTATTTATTTTTGCCTGGTTGTGACCACTGTCTTATATCAAACATTTTTTTTAGACAAAGATGACAAAACAAAGTAATTTATTTTAACTCGGTGACCTTTGTCCAGGTGGTTTACTCTGGTCTTTGTGAAAACCACTTCACTTAGCTGATAATAATTAGGGCAAATAAATATCTGAAACAATTTTTGTGAGAACTCAGATGTTTTCTGTGCAACAAGATATTACTACATTACAATACTTTAATGCATACAATATTCCTTGGCATTTTTCCCTGCTTGCTGACTCATTTTAATCTCTTCAAAGGCATTTTTATCTGATCCTGATTGGAACAGATATAGATTTGCTGAATCATTGACTATTTTTTTCTTGAAAATATGGAAAATTTTCAACTGCAATCATTCTTCAGAAATTATATTTTTTTTTATTTTCATTAAATACTACAATAATGACTTGTTAGCATGCATAATTGACGTTGCTTTGAAGTTATAAAAAGTATTTTTATCATTTAATGACTTATTTCAGTAACTATATTTCAGTTTGTAGGTTCTTCAGCTTTCCTTAGTCATATGTTGCATTTAGTAATTTTTTACTTTGATGCACTCTTTTCCATCAACTTTCATCTTGTCAGTTTACAAACCCAGTCAAATCATTATTGAAGTGTTGTACACCTACCTATATACAAGAATGGGATGTTCCTATCCTCTTAAATATGTGGGCATTATTGAAATAAATGAAGTAGAAGAGTGATTATACTGATTAGCTGTTCACTAGCAGTGTGCCTACTTCATGCAGTGTGTAACTCTTGTGTTTGTCGGTATACTATTATTCCCAACCTCTATTTTAGTGATAGCTCGTGCAGTAATCTTTTAGGGTTACAACATGAAGTGGTGAGGATCTTTGTTTTTAATCATTTCACCCTAAGCAAGGCAGTGGAGCCACTAAAACGTGAGAAAATATGAGGAAAGAAAAGTTTTTGAAAATTGAAATTTATTGATCATAACACACAGTCAAGAAAGAGTGAAGAGATCACTGGTTAAATTTTTTCTTTTTCTTTTTTTTTTCAAAACAATAATAATGTTAGTCCTAATATTTAATTAAATATGACTGAGGCCCTTGTAAGAAAACCCCAGTTCTGTTAGTACTTGAAAAATTGATGTTAACCTTCAAACCTAATCATTGCTGGATGTACAACAAACCCTTTTCAAACAAAACAAGATACAACACTTAAATACCAATTTGTATTGTTTTTTAGTTGTGTATTTGTTGGAAACAAAGGAAAATACTAGACTGTTATGTGATGTCTGTCCTTCAATATGGCAGCAAATGCTAGACAATGTAATCAAAGATGAAGGAAAAAGTCAAAGCAACAGAAATGTGGTTTTACAGAAAGATGTTGAGGATGCCATAGACCAGGGGTCAACAACCTTTTTGAGAGTGAGGACCAAAAAGCTATGTAGTCATGGAGGAGGGCCAAACAGCTATGGCTCCAGTTTCATGGAGAAGAACCATGTTAGAAAATTTATTCACATTTAATATGTGTTTGAAGAAAACAAAGATTCTATATAATTTAATATCTGACGGGAATTTTGTTAAAAAAATATTACATCTTAAAAATAAATGTTTCATAAATCAGTACTGAAAAAAAAATTCCATTAAAATCGGTTGAAAACACTATTTTATATTTATTTAAAAGTGCCCACTCACGAAAGCAATTTCACAGAAAAAGTGAAAGTGAGGCCGTACGCTAATTTGAGCGATCCCTACAAATAAAAAATAAAAGTAAAACACATACTCCAGGTGAAAAGAAATATTTTTAATTTCAACACAATATATTCAGACTGTCACTTTAGTTTGGTTTACCTATATTTATATCATGTCCTGACTAAGGTAGTAGGCTGGACAAGATTCACTTGAGGGCCGGATGTGGCTCGCAGGCCAAGGGTTGCCGACTGCTGCCATAGACCAAACATGTGAACAGCGATGAGGTTTTAGAAAGAATAAAAACAAAAAAGAAACTTATATTTAACATCAGGAAGAGACATCTGAAGTTTCTGGGACATATAATGAGGAAGGAGGGCAGATAGACAGAAAGAGAGACAGGGGAAAATAATGTGATGTACTTGATGGGCTTAAGCAAGTGAAGGGAAGAGCAGGTTGTGGGAGAAATAAGAAAAGGTGTTAAGAGTTATGGGGATGTGGAGAGCCATAATCGTGCTATGTCCTGAAGGGCATATGTTAATTTCCTAAGATTTAAAGCACAAAGTGAGCACATATTATTACTGTAATTATTGTTGCCCTAGTTTATTTCAGAAGGTATGGGATCCTTGAGTGGGGACAATAGTACAGCTTAAATTCTTTCAAGAAATTTCTGCAGTCACATTGAACTTACTTGATTGTAAATCTGATGTCATACTTATACTTGTGGTGACAATATTTACTTGGTTGCAGAACAAATTGCTTGACAAGCCCCAAAGATAATATCATCTGTTTCCAATAGATTTGTTGTCTTTTTTAAAATGAATACCACTGCTTTTCTGATCTTTCCAATGAAAGAAATATTGCTGGTGAACTGCCTAAAAAATTTAACTTCTTTGAAAACACCACAAGCAACTTTTCTCAAAGTCAATAGACAAGGTCTACCCAGTTTTCACCAAGTTTTTTCAGTAATTATAATGCTGGATCCAGTATCCAATTGTAATTTTAATTTTATATTGTTAATTGTGACAAACACAAATTTTCTCTTTGGAGATATTTCATTTACAGTCTTGCCAAATTTATGTGCATTGTGGTACAGTGGATATCGGCTCGGAACGAGAAACCGGGGAGCCAAGTTTGAATTCCAGTTGAATCCATTGCATTCACTTACACGCAAATACCCTTGGGAAAGGTATTAATCCATCTCTTCCTTCCAGTTATGGGTTAAATAGCAGGACAGATTGGGTTCTATAGCCTTGGTCGGCAACCAGTCTACCGCAGAAAGCAATGGCAACCTACTGTGGGATAATCTTCTGCCCAGTCAGTCATGTCTCTTTCGAGACATGATCGCCCAAGCGTGTATGACGTATGGCACTTAACTGACTCTTATGTCTTAATTTTTGCATTTGTAACATTTTTTAAACAATGAAGTTCTGTCTCTGAAAATTTTTTATAATATTCCTAGTTTCCTCAAAACTTACTTTTTCTGGTTATTTCAGTAAGATAAAATTTATGTATTTTTCGTGTTCAACAAGAGACAATTTTCTCAATAGTTGGACTTTCTTCTTGTCATTTGACTATGCACAATCCTTGTTGAAGATTCCCTCATATCTTTTATAATACGTTTGAAAAGTAATTTCTTTGTCTGGATTGTATACAAGCTTGCTAAAGGAATTCATACTAGCATCTGGAGTTAATGAGTTAGATGTTTTTGCCTCTACCATTTTCTGAACCAAATATTTGTTGTCATTATAACTGAAATTGCCATTCATAGTGGTCGTTTTGTTGTGTCATTCTTGCTGGCACTTTTGAAGCACCAACATTTAAAGCAGAAATTATTTCAATTCGTCCATTGTCCTTGTATTCGGCTGAATATTTTAATTATTATGTATAGGATACATATTTTTTCTCTGTAGTCCTCATGAAAGTTCAGAACAAGATGTTAATCACCACTGTTGTAACATTAGCGTGAACGTGATTTACATTGCCCACTTCCATAACATTTGTTTTGTGATGTTAATCTGAAGGGAACTTCTAGTAATTCACTATTTGTGAGTTGTAATGTTTCGGTATCTTTGCATAAAGTCAATGTACTAACAAATCCTTTGATTAATACACAATGTTTTCAGAATGCTGTAGAACACCAGAAACACTGAATACTGAACACCGGAATATTTAGTTTTTATAAAAATGCAAAAAAAATGTGGCACATGGCTGAAAGAGGGGTGGGTTGAGGTCACTCAACACTGTCTATCCTATACCTAGCTAATTACATTCACGAACCAATCACTCATTAGAATTTCTTCGTGTAACACAAAAACTTATCCGTCACCTTACAATCCTATATATACCATAATACTACATATTCACAGGGGAAACCTAAAAAAGGAGTAACAAAAACTGAATACAGAATACCAGAACACATTGACTTCTGTCTGAGGATGTTATATATTAATATTTATGGTCACATGATCCTGATAGCACAATTTATTCAACAGATACATTTGTTGCCTGGAAATCCACGTTCAACCACATGTTGGTATTGACAATTTCTTCCTATATATATATATATATATATATATATATATATATATATACACACACACACAATGGTCTTTATTATAATAGAGGGTATATAATCCTGGATTAAAAGTAATCAGTCTAACCGTACTGATGAGCTGTGATACAGCAAAACAGATCTGTCTGCGGATGATTATATATATATATATATATATATATATATATATAATTTCACTACGTGATGACATAATTATTGCAAAAAAATAAGACACCTTATAAAAATCAAACACATGGCAAGAGCTTTTATGAGCATGACAGAAGGAAGAGAAAGATTATATAAGGTACAAAATCAGATTTTAGCATTAAATAATCCATAAAGGTTGATATGCTACTAAACAAAATATATCAACCAACTATTGAGACAGAAAGCCTTTAAGAAAAACCCTGCAAGACAAAGAATCTTTCCAGCTTTTTGTGTATGCTTAAAAATAAAAGCATTAATGCTTAAAAATAAAAGCATTAATGCTTAAAAATAATGACAATTAGCATTTCTCTTCCTCTTAATCATTAAACTAATGCCTGGATTTATGACCACATCACATTGAAATACCACTTCCTGCACAATCACTAAAGTTAAGCAACATTGAACCTTCTCAGTACCTAGATGTGTGATTGGTATTGTGGATAATGGCTTGTAATTGTTAATCAGAGAGTAAAGTTCCAATTCCAGTTGGGTTTGTTATATTCACTTCCATACAAATGCCTTTGAGAAAGGTATGAATCCACCTTTTCTCCCCAGCTGTGGGTTAATTAGTAAAACTTGTATTGCTAAATAATTATCTCAAGATAAAAATACAATCTAAAAATATTTTCCAGCTTTAAATAAACTGCAAACGGTTGATTAGCTGTGGAAAACAAGTCAGTGAATGCCTGGAGATATTAAACACAGAAAAAAATTATATAATTCTCATACAATTTTTTGTTTCAATAGAATAATTAAAATCAAAAATATTTCCTCTTATTTTTTCTATCATCATGTAATTCATTAGAATAAAATAGTTTTTGCTAAAACAAGTTGTAATATGAAAAAATGGTCTGATCTTAGAAGAAAAGGAAAAATAATCCAAATTTCTACTCCCAACTACTGAGTAACAAAAGATAAAATAAACTGAAAATGTATGAATTGAATTCTTGAGCTGAGAAAATAGTTTAAAAATTCAAAAAGGTTCAAGATAAGATAGGCTAGGCTGATTTTTAAAACCATGTGACTATTCCAGAATGGTACTTTTTGTTTTGTTTTCTGTCAAACCCCCCCCCCCCCCAATTTTACAAATTCTAAATTTTGTTGGTCATTTTTTTTTTCTCTCTCTCTCATTTACTAAATTGGATGAACTAAAAAGTCTTTGCTTTTAAATGAATTATTTTATCCCTGAATCCTATAATTTAGGTATCACCCCGCCCCATACTAAAATAAATGGAAAAGTGATACCAAAGTAAAATCTTTTTTGAAGCTTTAATTTTAGTTTTAATTCCAAGCTAACAAATTAAATTTAATATTCTCAATAAGAAAATTGTTTTCCTCTTTCAAAATAAATATAAATTGTAATTTTTTCTTCATCAGTCAGATCTATAAATTTGTAAAGAACAATTTTCTTTTTATATATATATTTAATAAAATAGCATATTTTTTCTGAAACTTTATTTGAGGAAGATTAGCAGAATTAAAGCTTGTATTAATCTGAATTGAAACAAATATTACATAAATTTTGTTTAAAACAGAAAATTTTTTGTTGGTATTATCTGATTTGTTAAGTCATTTTTATTGACAGCCTGATTTTTAGAAAACTAGCAGTATAGCCCGGCGTTGCTCGGGTGTAATGAAAGCTTTAAAACTAATTTGTGGTCCTGGAGCTCAAACTCTTTTTTTTAAATTTTATTTTAGATATACTTTTAATTGCTTTCATAAACAATATATATAGAGAGAGATAGAGAGAATACTGTAGTGTGAAAAGTACAAAATTCAATGAATTAATTTTTGCAATTTTTTTTTTTTGAATTGTAATTTATAAAGTTTCAAAAATCTCAAAATTTTCTCCAGTCATCATCCCAATTAAGTTAATAAGTGAAAACAATATTTACTAATTAAAAAGGTTAATACAAATCTTACACCAAGATTTTTAAAATAATTAAAAAAATTTGTTTTTGTGTGCAATTATATGGTTATTTTTCCTTATAGGCCATATCATTAAAAGGTCCTGTGTTTCAACAGTTGTTCCCCTTACAAAACATTAACTTGTATTTAATAAATTTGTGTGAATTCTTGTCAACCATATACTTTGACATATGGTTGAAAACAAGCCTGTCATCGCCACCTTGAAAGGTAAAAAATCTGAGATAATATTTGTTTAAAATCAGATTTAACTTTAAATTTGCTAATTTTCAAAAAATAACAGGTCACAGATGTATTTTTATTTTTGCAAGAGAATTTTTGTTTACAAATGTGTCGGTCACTCAAAAATGGCTGAAAATTAAAAAAAAAAAAAAAGCTTTAAAATCTCAATTTATATTCCAATAAATATAATTTCTGTTTGAAATACAAAGTATTTTGCTTATTGGAAATAGTAAATTCAATCATTTAGCTTTCAATTAAGGTGTTATGTAAGAGGTCAGAGTGTAAGCGATAGAAGACAGTCTGTATAGCTTCAGTAGATCTTTATTTTACCAAAAATCTACTCCAATAGCAAACCATTACAAGACTATGTGGAGAGAGGAAAACAAAACAAAGAGAAACAAGTCACACTTGAGCATAATTTGGATTGACTTACATTATGTCAACTGTCTCAACTAAGGGATCATATTTACATCTGCATACATGGCACCTCAGAAGTGCCAATTTCAGTAACCATGTTGGTATGGAATTGTTAGAAACTGATCTCTTTTGTAAATTAAACAGATGTTCATGTGGAGTACAGTTAGAGGCAGTGAAAAGCAATGAACAAATACAGTGGAGTGCTACATCTAGAACTTTCTCCCACCTGGCAATAGGGAGATTACTTGACCATAGAGCCAGGCTCACCTTTTGCCAGATGATATATCTTTCTGCTTGTCCACTACCTTGTGGATTAAAGGCATTTGTTTGGCTGGTAGCAGTATATCCAGAAAGTAAAAATTCCTTTAATTCACCTGATATAAAAGCTGTACCATGATTGGAGTACACAAAAGAAGGGGTTCCAAAAATGGAAAATATATTGTTAGATGTTTCTTGATGGTCGCTGAAACATCAGCACAAGAGTAAGCAAAAGGAAACTGGGAGTATGGTTAGCATGAACTGATTGTGAGAAGTGGAAGGTAAATTTCCTTTGAAGTCTGATTAATCTTTGGCTTGCTTGTATGAGTGTTTGAGGAGGCATTTTAACAAAGGCTTTATCTCTATACACCCCGGTATGTAGTATAAAAAAAGATGAATGATGATGAGGGGTGGGGAAGGTGCAGTACATGCTCTGGCTGGCAGGCCAGCTGTTTTTCTTTCTTTTGCTGCCTGAAGGAAATGGATTTCAGGTTTCCTTTACTCAGCCATTAGGAGAGCAGTTGTGAAACAGACACCAACTAAGCGCTTCTTCTTTCTCTTTGCCAGTCTGACTTCAAGCAACTTCAACTCACACAATCCGAGCTTTTTATGCCATTCCAAGATGGCCAAAATTTGCATGTGTGCAAATATCATCTCATTTTGGACGAGGTGGGCACGCATAAATTGTGTCTTCAATAGCGGCCATTTTTTTTTTGGTTATCTTACAGGCGAGACATTCGTTTTGAATTCCGAGGTAAGTCATGTCTTTCGTTACATGGCATGACTTGGTTACCGCTCTTACATATTCTACAGAGTATGGCATACTTTTACTTCTGATAAAATGAAGCATTTGGTTTACCCCAGGTTGACATAAATCCTTGTGCAAGATATATAGCTTGTCAATAGAGATGGTAGAAGAGCAAATTTGAGATAAAACGTTAACAGCAGAGCAGCCTTTTGTTTTCCTGGACGATCAGTCAGTCAAGTGCCATACATGATACATGCTTTAGGCGATCATGTCTTGAAAGAGACATGAATGAATGGGCAGAAGATTATCCCACAGTAGGTTGCTATTGCTTTCTGAGTAGACTAGTTGCCAGCCAAGGCTATAGAAGCCAAACTGTTAACCCATAACTGGAAGGAAGAGATGAATTCATACCTTTCTCAAAGGTATTTGTGTATAAGTGAATGCAAGGAATTCGACTGGAATTCGAACTCGGCTCCCGGATTTGTTGTTCCAAGTCGATATCTACTGCACCACAAGACACATCCTGGAGGATACGCTATGTCGTAACTGAAACAGGCAAGTTCTAATTTCCATCTTGTGATCTTCTCGTTTTTTCTTTTCCTTTTCATCTTGCTTTTACTTTTAGAATTGAACATAAAGAAGACAGATTTTGGATCTGTGACTAGCTTAAAATGCTTCCCAAATAATGTCACCATTTTCAGATAGCTTCTACAATTGTGTAGGCCTCCTTTTCAACTGATGACTGCTTTTGCACTCTTTTCTTGAAAAGAAAGTTACAGGCCAACAGTTGAGTTTGGGACAAGAATAGTATGTTCTGAAGCATCAATCTCAAAAGGTAAAGTAGAGTTTAGCCACCAGGGACGATTTTGAAATCTCCTTAGATGCTTGAAGGCATCCGTTTGTTTCTTAGTGAGAGGAAAATGGGTGACCATAGTTAGGGGGGTGTAATTTTTTAAAGAAATTTGATATCCACCTAGAATAGTGAGAGAGAAATTAAAGGTTCATGTTTGCCAAAACTTCATTCAATGAATGAACAAAATATTTTGGCCCAGACAACCCTTCGTTTTTTTATTATTATTATTATTATTGATTTTGCGGCTACTGCTTAGCTTGGTATAGTCTCTTTTCGAGGCGGTAGTTAGCTTCCTTCCGAAGACTGGAGGGGGGTTCGGCCTCGTCTTGGAAGGGGTTGAAGTTTACGTATGGAGCTGCAAATCCCGCGACGATCAGGAATTAATCTTCTGAGGTCAGATTCCTACAGCATTTTCCATTCGGTCGAAGGGGGGGGGGTCGATGTACTCGCCCTGATGAACTCTTTGGGAAGTTTTCTCGAACAAGTGAGGTAATTGCCCAAAAAGGATACCACAAAGGGTACGAAGGATTAGGAGAAAGTCTCTCTGAATAAAATGATAAGGCATTAGCCTAAAGAAATTACCTTGATTGGTATAACTGTCTCGGGAAATAGAGACATGAGGGCGCCCACTGTAGGCCCCGCGGCAACGTAAAAGATAGGAGCGGTGCTAAAATGCGACCGTGCTGTGTCGAAGCCGGCAAACCAAGAGGCCGGAAAAGTTCCCTTCCGTTCTAAGCCCGCCAAAATCTCAAAACGAGGTCGGCCCAACTCAGCCAATCAGCAGGATTGTTTTAAAACAATGTGGTGGAATCATCTTCCAATGAGGAGACCCGTTACATTTGTATAATTTCCAACACAGCATGTAACCGAATAAAACTTTTGTCCGGCCAAGTCATTCTTCCACACCAAAGTTCATGACCTAGCTACAGAGGGCCGTGAAAGGAAAAACCCGACAAACTTTCTTTCAACGCGACACGCTGTCGTCACCCGAGATGAACTTAATGTAAGTAAGAACGACTTATTTACGGACTCCGTTAATATAAACTTACACACACCTTTAAACAAATTTAACTTCTTGCCAAACTTTATTTTCCAAAAGGCAATTTTTCACATCTTGTATTTTATTTGTTTCCACATGCTAATTTTATTTTATACATATTAAATTGTTTGTTGTTTAATGTTCGTTGTGACTTATTCCATTTCTTTTGCGCGGTTGTAAAACATTGTGTTGTATTTGTGGGGGAACTAATCTCGAGAGCAATACCCGTAAAATACGGAAGCACATCAACCAAGCACTTACCAAATCCCCTACAGTCGTCAGAATTCGTTAAAAGTAGTCCAACTTTAATTTATTCATTTAAGTATTTCAATTTCAATTACACGTAATGATTAAAAATGATTTTAACGCTTTAAGCTCATTGCAAAATGCTATCAACACGTCTGTGAGATGGTAAAATCATCATTACAATTTTTTATTTTAGTAAATGAGTTCGATCCTAACTTTATCTTGTAGGGACATTATGAAAATATATAACAGTAATAACATTAAAACTTTAAATAATTAAAGGCAAAATAATAAGAGCTATCCCAGCATGCATCAGAAACTTCGTTTTAAAACATACTTTGCGCCAACAAAACGCCAAACTCATTCTCTTCGCTATGGACTCTCGGTGATTCAAGTCGTTCATCTCCTTTACAACTTGCTTTTAAAAGACGAAGTGATTTTCTTCCGTTATCGCTTGCAACCTTAAAACATAAAAATGCACATGCCGCTACACAAAATAAATAAAATTGTATTAATTTAATTAAATTATAAGTGACTTCAATTCCTGTGAGTGTGAACACAAGACTATTCCTGCTGGTATATGAATGTGAGTGACCTCCGCAATTTAGTTAATATTCGTTTCTTAAAGTAACTAGATTATGAGTAGCATTGACATTTTGATTATTATTTAAAAAAACCGTTTTGTTGAGAAATATACTAAAATCGTGGGATTATCTTTTTTTTACTTCATTGTGATATTCGTCACTTTGCCAGCGGAAGTAAAGTAAACTTTAAATCCTTTTTAGCTTACAGGGTTTTAAAAAAGTTTTAATGTTTGAAGAAAGGAAAATTTAAAGTTAAAAGTTTAATAAAAATAATGCTATTTTCAAGTGCGAACTGAATTTTTAAAAAATTTTGCAACTGTTTTTTTTTTTTTTGTAATTCTATGGAAGCTCAAAATGAAACTCTGAAGTACTGAGTTATATCCTGTGATTAGTTCACTTCCGCTACGAAAGATTCTTGATTGTGCTAATTATGACCTTCCATATTGGAGTTGATTTTGGCGGGAGTTTTGCGTAGTAAGATAGGGATTGTAAAGTTTGACCTTTTGAAATCGTTGACAAACGAAGACACAACCTACAACTGGGAATATATATATATATATATATATATATATATGTGTGTGTGTGTATTTTTTTTTTTTCGTGAAAAAGTAATACTTTTACAAAATCTAATGAATCCTTAAATGTATCTTTTTCTACGAAATAAATGTCTGAGACAGAATTTAAAATGGTTTTTTTAAGTGTTTTAATTTCTCTTTGCTCAATCAAATTTGCCAATATAATTGGTCAGAACTGAAGGGATTTTTTCTTTATTTAAATATGTATAAAATATGATCTGTATTTAAGGACTTAATTATTTTTTTCTTTTAATTTCAGGGGAGGTAACTTTTTGATCTAGCTGAAAAGAAACAGTACAAGTTTCATAAATAAATTAAAAATTCAAGAAACCTTTTCTTTTAGTTTATAACGGGTTATCCATTCTTTTCCAGTTTATAGTGGAGAGTCCGTTCTAGTGAAGGGTAGTAGTATATTGTTGAAGATTGATGGAATTTGGCCTTGTTGTTGAGTTGAAAATTTAACATTTTATATATACACATATCAATTAAGGTTTTTACAATTAAAGTAATACTTGGAGTATAGGTCCAAAAGACATTAAATGTTCATGGCAATAAAATGCTGAAAAGAGAATTAATACTTAGGAATGTGGGAGTATTGTAAGTAAGAGATGTCTTTGATGTATTCACTCCTTAGGTCATTAAGTAGTTTTTGAAGCAGGGAAGAAGTTTGAGGTAAGGGAGGCTAGGATAGTAAGCCACTTAGGTCAAGGGGATACTGATTACACTCCTCTCTCAAGTTAGTCCATGTGTGTCGGCCTGCTTCGATCTGTCTGGCGAAGCTTTCTCTATTGGCTTTTTATTTCGACTGACTTTTTTGGATTGCAGCAGATCATTTGGGAATTCCTATCCATATTTGATTCTGGGCTTCCTATTGGCCGATAAATAAAATTTGCGTAGGCTCATGAACTGTAAATTTAATATTTAATTTTTATTTTCCATCCTGGATATCTGCGCACCAATTTTTGTTCATTTGCTTTTTGGTCGTGAGAGCACAAACATCCGGTCCATTGTTTTTGCTCAGTCAGTATCACCACAAGTTCAAATTTTAATGCCAAATCGAGGCTTTCTTCAGAAAGTCTGGTCTTATCAGAAACTAGGTTCTATGGTGGCATAGGGTTTAGAGATTAATATGAACAGTTAATTTACCCATGCAAAGATAATGAGAAGGTAACACAAATTATAGTTTTAACAAAGTAAGGAATTTATTCGCAAATTTACATACTTGAAGTAGTCATTAGTTTTTTTATTTTTTCTCATGAAAATAAAATTTCTTCAAGTTTGTCACTTTAACATAGGTACCAAAAATGGAGTAAGTTCTAAATTGAACTTTTCAAAACAAACTTTTTCTTGAAATTTTAATTTTAGCTTGATTGGACTCTAAATGATGAAATTTAATATTTCCACTAAGCAAAATACTTGGGTGTATTTCAAACAAAAATTCATTGGAATCTAAAATTTTGAGATTTTAATTTTTTGGCTATTTTTTTTTTTTTTTTAATAATCAACACATTGTAAACAAAAGTTAATTCTCGGTTTTAAAAATCTTGCCAAAATAAAATATACTTCTCTCACTTGTTATTTTTGGAAAATTATCAAATTTAAAGTTAAATTAATCTGATTTTAAACAAATATTACTTTGTTTATGGCATGAAATTTCAAATAAAAGTATTTCTTATTCACAAAGATATGACCTATCAAGTAGGCGATGACAGCACCTATCAATCCATCTGGAAGTATGGTGACCAAAAGTTGATATAACCCTTAAAACATGTAACCTTTTAATCAGTCTCTAAGTTTTTATAGTAAAAGAAAATGTGTAGTTTTGTGGTGATACCACCGACCGAGCAAAAGCGAGCAAACCGGATGTTGGCTCTGTCGACCAGAAAGCTAATGAATAAAAAGTCGTCGTGCGCATCCTGATCCGCGCAGATGTTCCGGTTGAAAAATAAAAATTAATCAAATATCAAATTACCATTTTTATTTATCAGCCAATGAGAAGCCCAGAACCAAATACAAGGATGAAATGTGAAACGACCAGCGTTTTGAGCCAGAAAAAGAATATAAAAGCCGTGACAAAAGGCACCCAGACAGGCACAGACAGAGAAGAGTGTAATTAGTTTCTTCCTTGACATATGTCGAGTGGCTACTATGTTCGCCTCCTTCTTCCTGCCCTGTTGTCGAAGTACTAACTGACCTTTTCTAAGACATTCCACAAACCAACTTGCTGACCTTAGAAACGGCAACTTGATAATGAACATTAATCATACTACCAAGCTTTTTACCTTTCAGCGTTATATCTTCTTGGAATATTTTTTTATCTCCTTCAGCTCATTATTATCCGCCATGAACTCTCTAACTTCATTGGACCTTTATTCCAAGTATTGTTTTAATTGTAAAACATTAATTGAAATGTATAAATGTTATTTTACACTCAAAATTGCCTTTCTTGAATTTATAATCATTTATGAATTATAGTGGGCTATCTTCCCACAAGGCCAAATTCCGTTAACCTACTACGGAATCCTACTACCCCTCACTACAAATGAAATAAGAGAAAAGATACCCGCTATAGTTTAACATAAAAAAATAAAAATTTGGAAATTATTTTCAAAATCTTAATTCTAAATGATTTGTATTAAGCTTATAAATTTTCGATTTGTAAATAAAATCTATTTTTAATGAATTAATAACCGAAGACACTGAAAAACTGGAAGAAATTTAAAAAAATGTTAAACTTTAATTAGCAAAAAACAAAACAAAAGAAAAAACAAATAACAATTCTTATAAAACTTCAGTATTCATCCAAGGTTTTTTTTTCTTCAGAATATATCCTATAATTATATTATTTATAAAGTCAATCAAAACTTTATCTACATTAAAAATAGTGTAGTTTTAATGCATTTTTGATTTTACTATTCAAAGTAGATTTTTGGAATAATGGCCCCGTAAATAAACAAAAAAAAAAAATTACATGAGTTATATTCACCAATAATTCCTGCATTTAACTAATAAATAAAAAAATAGTATAAATAATGTTTTTAGAAGTTTTATGCAATTAATTGAAAGGGAATAACAGATGTAAAAAAAGACTATATTTTTACCAGGGTTTTCTAAAAATAATAATTGCATAAATAATTTCATTTCTTTGTGTATAAGTCCTGAAAGTTTCATTAAAACCAGACAAATTGTTGATTTTGCAAGAATTTTCAAATTAAATGTATTGATACCAAAAACAACTTGCATAATGTTTTGCTTAATAGTCGCATTATGTAAACATAGCATGAATTGCTGACGGAAAACAAAAGAAATTTTAATTGAAATTTCGAATGTGTTAGAAAGGATTAAAAAAAATTCTAAAAAATGGCAACAAAAGTTTGAGCCCTTTTAACATCGTGCTATGCTGTTTTTTGGCAGTTGAGTGGAGGTACCTAGTGGTGTTTTAGTGCAAAAGATTTTGCAGTTTGTTTAGGTCAGTGATTGTGGTTAGCTAAAAGTGTAACATAAGTTATGTCTTAAGGTTGCAAGTGATAACGGAAGAAAGTCACTTTGTGAGGAGATGAACGACTTGAATCACCGAGAGTCCATAGCAAAGAGAATGAGTTATTTTTACAAAAATAAATATAGGAAGAGAATGAGTTTGGCGTTTTTTGGCGCAAATTGTTTTAAAATGGGAAGTTTCTGATGCATGCTGGGATAGCTTTTATTATTTTGGCTTTATTTATTTTAAAGTTTTAATGTTATTATTATTGTTAAATATTTTCATGTCTCTACAAGATAAAGTTAGGATCGAACTCATTACTAAAATAAAAATAGTAATGATGAATTACCATCCCACGATGACCAGCCTTCTCCATCTCCCACTTTTGGGGCTCTTGTCACATTTTCTGTTTTTAACAAATAAATATTATGAAGTTATTTTGCACTCTCTACAGACTCCCTAACTATGAAGTATATCAAATAGGTAACTACAGCATTGTTTAAAAACGTTTTTTAGAGGTTGAATCAGTTTACTATGAATTTCTGTTGTAAACAGAGTGGATCCATAAACTTGTTAAATAACCAACAAAAATAAAACTTTATTACTGTCCACTGTAAATTGTTACTTTTTCTATCCGGTCATGGATGTTTTTTTTTTTTTTTTTAAGTAGCCAAAAAACAGATTTGTTAAGACATCCAGTCTGTCAATCTTGTTTCAAAATCTTAAACTGACTGATTTTTTTTCTTTGGATTTACCACCTACTGATTTAATCTAAACATTTGAATATATTAACATCTCCCCACTAAACTGGTTTAAGTTAGAGGCTATTTAAAATGTACATAATTATTTAGAAGACTTTTCTGAGGCCTGTTGCCATCTGTTCGCTGGTTAGTTTTTTTTGTTTTTATATATATATATATATATATATATATATATATAAAGTTAAAGGTATTGTTGTTCACACAGGAATATGTTGAATTTTTTAAAATGCTTTTTTTTTTCTTTTTTTTTTTTTATTATTTACAATGTCAGAAATGTTATTCACTCATGAATAGAAATTTTTAAATGCATTATCACCAAAGCTGGCACGTCACACACATTCTTTTAAAACTGAGGATTGGATTTTGAATAAATTCTTTCCAAGTTTTTCACTTTTCCTAAATTATGATTGCTTAAAATTAAACAATTTCCTTTTTAGATTGATTTTGAAGTTTTTTTTTTTTAATCATATCACCCCGAGAAAGGTGGTAACACCACTGATGTGCAGGGGGCTACATAGGAGTGAAAAGATTGGAAAAGAGAAAACCGGAAACCGCATCCTAAACAGGAAACAAGGGATGAGCCTCTTCACCTGTTCAATAGACGTGGGTGGAGTGTGAAGATAAAAATAAAATTCAGTAAGTAATTACAGTCCTTCATATGGTGATCATAAGAGTCAAAACTGCAAGGCATGCCATTGCTCTTTCTTCAGGTGGTATATTAAATTTTATTGTGTATGTGTTAAAAAAAAACTAAGTAAAACAAATATCTCAGTAAGAAAACGGATACTAAAAAAAAAAAATCAATTATTCTTAAAAGGCTTTTCTTTTGCACATATGGTTGAATTTATCTGGAATAACATGTCTGCTCAAAACAACAGAACATCAAAAAAGAATTCTGTCTCGTGGGCATTTTTGTTCCTAAAGTTGCTGTAGTTTCCAAGACAGTGTTGTTTTTGTTACCACCTGTCTCTTTCCCTCCTCTATCACCCATTTTAGTTTTAGTTGTTGGGAGTGCAGTCAGTTAGAGAGAGGAGCATCCCCCAACCTCCATAATCTCTTGTCATACATTACAACACTCCTATTTTTACTTTAACATCTGTTATATCCCGGGATGTTGGGATGAACAAAAATGAATGAAAATAAAACAAGTGTATTTTAACGCATAATAAAACAAACTTTTATTCATTTACTGTCTGAGAACAGCAAGGATTTGTTTGGATTAAAATCATGAATTCAACATGCATGTCATCTTGTCCCAATGTTTGATTCAGAAGTGCTGCGCTGGTCTTCTAAGACAAGGGTAAGTAACTCGGTTGCATATTGTTATTGTCCTTTTTAGAAGTAAATTAGCATCCTCTAACATCTAAAACGTGTAAGAAGTAAATATTCGATTATCATAATTGAATCTTGTTTTAATATCAACTTTAAATTCTTTCAGTTTAATTTTGTGATTGTGTTTGCAATATTGTCATTTTGAAGATACGCAATGCAAATATATTGCTATTAGGAATTTTCCGTTTCAAATTTTAGGGAATTCTGTTTATTTTCCGTTTTCAGTATAGATCTCTGTTTTTGTATCATAATATTTATTGAGAAAGTGTAATCTAGATGTTATTAAAACAAGGACAATGGAACCACCAATTGGATAAGTTGCTCCAGCTTGATAGGACAAAAAAAATGTATAAGGTATGAAACCTTTTAGTCCAACTTGATCGGTTTCTGGGACAACTATTGCAAAGAAATAGAGGCAAAACCTACAGAAAAATAGCCCCACAAAGTCATTTAAAATAAAAACAAAAAGCTAAATTATCGTTTGGTCACTTTATTGATTAACGTTTTGGATAAAGTCCAATTCGTAAAATTTGTCTTTCTGAAATGACACTGTCACCATTAGTGATAGAAAAAAAAGATAAAACAGACGAAATATTTGTCGCCCCCACCCAAATCAAGCCAACTTTGTAAAACTTAGTTTCTAAATGCTGTAAATTGCAGGGGCGACAATAAGTAAGGGAATGTATTAAACGTTACTGACTTTATTCTCATATTTCTATCGGACAAGAAGAGGGAGTTATGAAAGTCAAACATTGTAACAAATTAAAATGTCAATTGTAATCTGATTGCTAGTGTAATTGCTAGGGAAAAACATCCATTTCAAAATCGTGATTTCCGCTTCAACTCCGAGACCATTCCGTTTTTACATTTTTCAGGAAAACAATCCCTCTAGAGATCTGATGTAAGGTATTTTTCAACTTTTGAGATTCTTTGCTAATTGATTCTTGGTTAACAATTTTAGGTACTTTCACTAAATCGCTGAAAAAAAGCTCCAAATTTAAAATTAACTTTTCTCATATCAAAATAAGAGGAAATATCATCATCAAAGTATTTTTTTTTTTAATTTTTAATTCTTTCTGACAAGTTAAAAATTTTGATTAAAAACAAAAAAAATCTTGTTTTGATTTTTAGTTAACGCTAAAACAGGTTACAAAATCGTTACGTGAGTTTACAATGGCAAACGTGATTTTTTTCTCCCCCCCCCCCCCCCACTTCCCCGGTGAAAAACTTTCATTTGGAAATTCTTGCAAAAATCAAATAAAGGTCGGATTTTAATAAAAATTTCAGGACTTATTTATAATTTGCTGAAATCAGTTTTGAAATAATTATTTAAATCTTGGTAAAAATGTTTTTATGTTCACCCCCCCCCCCCCCCCACCAAAAAAAAAATTTCCTGAAATGTCTCAAAATTCATTTTAGTTTGCCCATATACATATTAATTCAGGAGTCATTAGGAAATGTTAATCAAATGTTTTTTGTCTTTTTTCTTCTAAATTAGTCCTTTTTCCAGAAAATCTGCACCAAATTGTGAAAACAAAAATACAATATGCCATTTTTTAATTGGTTTAATATATATTAAGGATCATAGTCTGAAAAGAAAAAAGTTTTCAATGAACGATGAATTTTTACAAGAATTGTTTTCATTTTTATTATAATAATTTATAAAATTTCAAAAATCTTAATTTCTCCATCCTTCACGCTAGTTTAAGTTAATACCTGATGACTATATTTACCAATCAAAAATTGAAAAGCATAATACAAATAATCAAGCCATTCGATTTTAAAAACAAAACATTTAATTGTGTGCATATGATGATCCGTATTTTCTTTCTACAGGTGGCCATACATGATATATATCATTAATTGGACACATGTTTCAAAAGTTACGCTCTTTACAGGAAAAAACAAAAACAAAAAACTAAACATTTTTAGCATACAATCCTTTCAACTCGCTTCTGTGTTTCCTATGCCCTATGTTTCAACATTCAACAGGCGTTGCAAATCATCCCTTCAAAGTTTAAAGCAAGTTTTATATTTTAATTCCTAGTTTCCTAATTTTGTTAAAGAAAAATGAACTGTGAAATTTGTAGTGGTGCCTAATACAGAATATGAAAAATAAAATAATAAATGCCATAACATTTCATAAATTGAGTTACCTCTGTCATGTTATATAATTTCATTCTGTTATTAAATTGTAAAAATATTAAAGTTTTATATTCTTTTAATTTTAATTTTTCATAAAACACATTCAAATATGAGACTATAAAGCTAAACTAGTTAAAATTCTATAAAATTTGCTGAAAATATAGTGTTGAATTTTTAATTTTACTATATAGTTAAAAACAAAAAAAAAAACTAAGCATATGATTAAGCTACATAAAATTGTCAAATTCGTCTTCCATACTTAGCAGTTTTTGACATCTTCCATCTGTCATGTCAGTCATTGCCTCTGATAACACAGCTACCATAATTAAGAAATGCTTTTATAGTACATTTCTGGCAGTAAGCATATAATACTTGTTTCAAATCAGATTAAGGTAAGTTTAAATTTGCTAATTTGAATAAAATACTGTATCAACAAGGTATTTTATTTTTGCAAGATTTTTAAACTGAGAATTGGCTTCAGAAATGTGTCGATCAATGAAAAAAATGACCCCCCCCCCCAATTTTTTTTTTTTTTTTTTTTTTTTTTAAATCAGAAAATTTTTAGATTCCAATGAATATAATTTGTTTGAAATATAGCAGAGTATTTTGCTTACTGGAAATAGTAAATTTAATCATTTAGCTTTCAATTAAAACTGAAAATGAAAGTTTCAAAACTTTATCTTTAAAAATTCAATTTAAAAGTTAGTTATTGGAAATGAGTGGTGGTATCTAATATATTTGCTGCTGCCTCATCACTAGCATTCA
The DNA here is from genome assembly GCA_037127315.1 of Ascarosepion bandense. NCBI lineage: Eukaryota > Metazoa > Mollusca > Cephalopoda > Sepiida > Sepiidae > Ascarosepion > Ascarosepion bandense. The sequence continues at coordinate 1,102,795 of JBBBDQ010002008.1, forward strand.
GCATGGAGTAATTGTTTCAGAAAATTTGCTGCTTGTATTGTATATGATAGTCATGTTCAACTTGTTGACATGGCAACAGTAGTTTGATTTCTATGAGATCAATGAACCATCACTATTAGTCACTATATCTAGAGATCTTTTGAATTTGCTCTAACTAAAATCACAAAATCTTATTAAAAGTATTTAAGCCATTTTAAAACTTTAAAGAAAAAAATTGATCAAATTTAAATCTGTATTGGTTGGTTTTGATAAGGGTTGAAATAATTTCGTAACTACAGAGAGTACCTCCACTAAATTGCTGAAAAAACAGCATAGTATGAAGAAAAAAAGGCTCCAAACTTAATAAAAAACAAACTTTTTTTTCAATCAAAATATTTGTTCATTATTAGGAGGAAAGACTAAAGTATTTTTTAATGATTTAAAAAAAAAAAAATATATCCTTTCTAACACATTCAAGATTTTGGTAAAAAATCTTGATTTTCATGAGCAAGTAACCAAATTGTTATAAGAGTTTACAGTGGTGTATTTCACTAGATAAACTCAACAAATTTTTTGTATAATCTGCTACTGAGAAATTCTCTTTAATATTTAAAATAGATACCCTAACCCTAACCCTATACCTCCAATAGTTTCTGAAAAAACAGCACCTGTCAGTCAGTTAAGTGCCATATGTGAAACATGTTTGGGTGATCATGTCTCGAAAGAGACAAGACTAACTGGGCAGAAGATTATCCCGCAGTAGATTGCCATTGCTTTCTGTGGTAGATTGGTTGCCAGCCAAGGCTATAGAACCCAATCTATCCTGTTATTAACCCATAACTGAAGGGAAGAGACAGATTAATACCTTTCTCAAGGGTATTTGCGTGTAAGTGAATGCAAGGAATTCAGCTGGAATTGAAACTTTGCTTCCTGATTTGTCATTCCGAGCTGATATTCACTGCACCACAACACACAAACAGCATAGTCTGAAGAAAAAAGGTCCCAAGCATAATAAAAATGAAATTTTCTATTAAAAAAATGTTTGCTATTTTTAAGAGGAAAGATCAAAGTAATTTTTTTTTTTTTTTTTTAATACTTTTCTAACACATTTGACAATTTGGTAAAAAATCTTTTTTTGTCAGCTGGTAACCAAATTGTTACCTTTGTTTATTAAGGATAATGTAATTCTTGCAAAAATAAAATAATTGTTGGATTTTAAACTTTCAGGATTTACATACAAATGATTTTTTTTCTTTTACATCTGTTACCCCTTGCCACGTAAATTCATGAAATTTCAAGAAATTTTGTATAAAAAATTTATTTTATTAGTTAAACGCTGAACTTCTTGAGGAATATAAATTGTCTATTATATTTTTTTCATCAGTTGCAGATTTTTCCAGAAATCTGCCCCAAATAGTAGTAAAAAAAAAAATTTCATTAATTAGATAAGCTTTTAATTGCTCCTTATATATATATATATATATATATATATATATGGCATAGTCTGAAGAAAAAATTTTTTTTTTTTTTTTTTTTTTTTTTTTTCAATGAATGAATTTTTACAAAAATTGCTTACATTTTTTTTAAGTTATAAAGTTTCAAAAATATTTTAAAATTTTCAGTCTTGTTATGGTTAGGTTATTAAGTGAAGACTATATTTACTAATATGTTTAATATAAATCTTCAAGCTAAAAGTTTTAAAATAATTTTTTTTTTTTTTTGTATAGGGAGTTTTTCTTAAGTATGGTTTGTTTTTTTTTTTTTTTTTGTTTTTTTTTTGTTACATTAAAAGGTTACATGTTTCACAGTTCCCCCCCCCCCCCCCCTTACAGAAAAAAAAATTTGGACAATTGTCAATTCTGGTCAACCAGGTTTAGCTTATCATTCCACTCATCTAGCTATTGTCAATCAGTTCACACCTCCATGATTAAGAATTACTTTTATTATAAATTTCATTGTATAAACAAATAATACTTCTATAAATCAGATTAATTTAACTTAAAATTTGCTAATTTTCAAAAAATAATGTGTCACAGATGTATATTTTATTTTTACAAGATTTTTAAGTCCAAGAATTAACTTTTGTTTACAAACTTGTTAGCCCGTGGAAAAAAAAAAAAATGAAAAAATGCATTGAAAACTCACAAAAAGCCTGATTGGGGGCACTGTGTAATGTTTTGTGACCTTTGGTATATTACCAAAATTTGCTATTTTTCTTCCTACATATACATTATAAACTAAACTATGCCCAATTAATAAAGAATTAAAATTTTTACATCATTCTGGGAGATTTTTTCATTTTTTTTTTTTTTTTTTTTTTTTTTTTTTCATCCATAATGTTGATTGTATTAAAAATAATTTCAACTTAACAAGAAAAATATCAAGTTGCTAAAAATTGCTTGAAAACATTGATTTATTTAAGATGGAATGATCTATTATAACATGTCTCTAATTTGTATTTTGATACATTGTAATGATTTAAAATCTTCTTGTTCATCTGTATTGCATATGATCCATTATTGTATGTAATTATGTTATAATAAAATTTGTATTTTATATGAATACTACCTTTTAAAAATTGAGATGTCATAGAATGAGGAAGTCCTATCATAGAGTGGTGGGGACATGACTCTTGCAAATCATTGTATTATATGAATTTAAAATTTTTTTTTTTTTTATATATTGCTTTGTTTTTTTTGTTTTTTTTTTAAGCTTTGTTGTCAGGAAAGTAATAAACAAAAGTGTTGTTTTTTTTTGTTTTTTTTTCTTAGAACAGCTCATGATTAAAACCTAAGATTGTTTTTACAGGCTTTGAGCGAATGCAATTGCAACAGGTACTTTTCCTCTGTGAATATGTTAAAAATGATTAAAGAATTGAGTTTAGAAAATGTTTTGTGCAGAGATGATATTTATATTTTATTCAAATAATTCATCCAAATCTGAATTAATTCAACAAAAAAGCTATTGTCATACAAAGTGACAGCTGGCTTTATCTTTTGGGGTATATACTCACAAATGTGTTAGATAGCCACCAATCAATTAGATCCAGGAGTAGAATTGTGTTGCATGTTCCATATTACTAGTAAAAATCAATTTAGATCTGATCTTGTTTGAACATTTGATGAGCCTCTTGGCACATTTCCTTAATCAGCCTATGAAAGTTCCTTATTAGACGTAAGCCTTCTCCAGATATTTCCATCAGTTTGCTATTCATGTGGAGGAAATGACCATTACCCTACTGCACTGGTCCCACACACATTGGTAGGAGCTTACAGTAAACTGCATCCGACAGCAAGGCCCCTGATTGGGAGGTTGTGAGGAGCATGGAACAACCTCTTAATTGCTGCTGTTCCCAGGTCCACCCTGACCCGGAGTGGTAGCACCTGTTAGGGTCTCAGCTATGGGCAAATAGTTAACCCTCAAACTGAGGTCAAAGCACTATGAAAGTATAAAAATAGTTTTATAAAAATATATATACACATACAAATAGACTTTTATAGAAAAATATACATTTTTGAAAAAAATATTACCAACAATACATTTTTGAAGAAAAAATTATTAACATAATACATTTTTGAAGGAAAAAAACAATTATTACCAGCAATACATTTTTTGAATACAAAACTAGAAGACATCTTCAGTTTTCTATAAAAAACAATTTTTATTTTTATTTTTGTCAAAATCTGACTAAATCAACCATTTCACTATAACTGAACATTAAAAAAATACCTTAAAACCCCACCTTTTTGGTATTAAATAACCCACAGAGGTTGATATACCATTAAACAACTCGTTCATACCTTTCCCAAGAATATTTGCATGTAAGTGAATATAATAAATCCAACTGGGATTGGAACTCAGCTCTCTGATTAACAATTCTGAGCCATTATCGATCACACCACCCATATATTAAAGCTTACAGTACCTGGTATTCCTAAGCAGTCACCCATCTAGATACTGACCAGGCTCAACATTGCTTCACTTCAGTGTAATATGGCTTTAAGCCTTAACACCTTTATTGCTACATAATGAATATGTTCATCTTATGGTATGTGGCATTTTATTTCTGATACATGTGTCCATTCTATGCAATGAATGTAGAAATGTGACATGATGGAAAGAAAGACAGTCATTGACAGAAATATAAACATTTTCACAATAGATGAATTAATTTTCTTTCATTTCTCAAAATAAAGCAGGAAGTCAGTTTTATTATTAGTAGTAGTATTAGTAGGTTATTTTAGCTAAGCTTGGTCATATTAAGTAAATTCTCAACACTGATGCTTATCCAGATAACCCTCAAAAGCATGTGGCCGAGTGGTTCAAATGTTCACTTTTCCACTGAGCTTGGTCATTAACTATATAAACCAATGATCTTCCTGATGTAATCAGTTCCTCAGTAGGCATTTATGCAAATGACACCACCATTTACTCCTATCTGAATAGGAAATCAGCCATGGCTGACAGTAAACCTTGCTGCTGCTCTTCAAAAGGACGTCCAACCTGTGATGAACTGGGGTAAGAAATGGTTCGTGAATTTTAAAGCCTCCAAAATGAAACTACTTTCCTTTCATCACAATAGTCTTTCCTTCCTGCCATCAAAATGGATGACCATAGTCTTCTGTAGAGCAAATACATTGCACTTTCTTGACCTCTCTCAACCAACCTGAAGTTGAAGGACTATATCGAATCTATATTTAACTAGCAGTATAGCCCGGCGTTGCTCGGGTGTAATGAAAGCTTTAAAACTAATCCATGTTCCTGGAGCACACTCTTTGGACGTTTGCATGAAAGACTAAAAAGCAATAGTTGTTTCCAGTGAAAGCAAAACCATAGACTGAAAGAAAAATGAATGGATGCAAGTCAAATTTTGATTTCCTGTTATCGATATCAAATTTTCTGCACTATTGTAAGAACTGCAACCTTGAAACTTCTGAATATCATTTCTGATGTCTTTGTCTATGAGTGTATCAAATTTGATTAAAATAAGAACCACTCCTTCTATAACCGGACTTTTTCGATTATCGATTTTCGATATTTATCGGGGGTACCTCAACACAAAACCTAGCTAAGAACACTCGCAGACACTTAAGTACAACTGTGTAAATTTTCAAGAAAATCGGTTCAGCCGTTTCAGAGTCTGTAGGTAACGGATACACACACACACACACACACACACACACACACAAAGTTCCATAAGTTTAGATTTAGATCTTAAGTATGTCAAATGCCATCTACACCTTGAATTCCTTCCATCTCCCCCTCCCCCAGCTTTTTTTTTTTTTTTTTTTTTTTTTTAAAGACTCCCTGTACTCTGTTTTTCACTCACTGTAACACCTTGCATGCTAGTGGCAGTCCCACCTTGCTTGGTGTGAAATTATTAAAAAAAAAACAGACAAATGTAACACTTGTTGTAATAACGGCAATTAGTAATTGACTATTACAATTTTGCTGATTTGGTGTTCTACCTTGCATAGTAGTTGCTTTGTCATGTAGATATGCTTTGTTGATTTTTCACTTTAGGTAGGTTTTAATCACGAACGTTATAAAAATTAATTTTGTGTGCCCATATATTATGGTATGTCAAAACATTGTTGCAAGAGGTGCTGTTGGTCAAATTTTTTTTTTTTTTTTTTTAGGGCTTTGAAAAGTGCCAAAATGATACCTAGTTGAGTTTGCTTATAACTTTGTTTTTTGTATCCAGGAGAAAATCAGATCAGCCAGTCACCTATTATGTTGTAGGATTCTATGATGTTCCTGTGAAAATAAGTCACTACTTTGTTGTGGGATTTTACAGTTAAGAGTGGGTGGTCGATTTTATAGTAAATATTTTGGGCTCCTGAAATATTTGTCCCACAAATAATATTGGTGGACTCATGAGCCCAGGCAAAAATAATTACAAGACTGGGAATTTGAAACATACAGCAATTATATGCATGTATTAACAGAAGTAATTGTTACGGAAATTAACGAAGATTAACAAACTGGTTATACACAACCAACAATTTGAAATGATTTGTTTGAGCATTATTTTTGATTGATACTCGTATTTTAAGTAGATATTCTGTTTATAATCAAACAGTATTCTTTCTACTGGCCTGATTATTTACGATAAGTTTTTGTTATGAAAATGTGGCATTCCCTATGTGGATAGAGGTCGCAGGTTCAAATCCTGCCGAATGACACACATTTTAACAGAATATCTACTTAAAATACGACTATCGATCAAAAATAATGTTCAAACAAATCATTTCAAATTGTTGCTTGTTTATAACCAGTTTCATTAATCTTTGTTAATTTTCATAACATGTTTACATTTGTTGACGTTACGATAAAAGTAATTGCATGTATGTACAATGGAAATGAAAAAGATTGAAACTCGCTATAAGAATGTGCTTGATGTGTGTTGAAATCATGTGATACATGTATGTGTGTGAGAGTTAAGAGGACCACAAAATTGAATATCCCAACAAGGAGCAGTTTACCCTCATGCGACTGACACCTAGAGTGCTTAAAGTATAATAAACACATTCTTTAATCCTAATTATGCAAATTAATAAGTAACGGATACACACACACAAAGTTTCATTTATAAATAAGTTTAGATTTAGATAGATATACTACTGCTTTTTTAATCTACTTTAATAATTATTTGTCATTTTACTACTCATTAAAATGTTTTAAATATATGTAGAAAGAAGTGTTGACACTAACACATGTGGTTGAATACTAATCGCCAGATAACAAATAAAACTATAAGAATAGATTATTCTACTACAGATCACGTGACTACAATAATAACCTATATTAAGCACTAGACACAAGTCTGAGTGGATTGACCGAATTACGAGTAGCAGCAGCAGTTCTGCTAATTACAGTGGAGTGGCAAAGTTCGGTGCTCATACTGTGATATTGGTATTAATCTTTGAGTAGATTGCTCTGGGGAACTCCCAAGAGAGGATACTACATATTATCAGAAGAAACCTCTTACTACTGTACTATTCGCCAATATAAATGAATAACTATCTTGCAATAGCAAGATAGCGGACTATTATAGTAATAACTATTACTACAAATCCATAAATCACTGAAGTAATATACCTAAAATCCAAGACAATAGAACCGTGTTTGTGGTGCAGTGGATATTGACTAGGAACAACAAATCGGGGAGTTGAGTTCGAATTCCAGTTGCATTCATAGCATTCACTTATGCACAAATATCCTTGAGAAAGGTATTACTGTCTCTTCCCTCCAGTTATGGGTTAAATAACAGGACAGATTGGGTTCTATAGCCTTGGCTGGCAACCAGTCTCTTGCAGAAAGCAATGGCAACCTACTACGGGATAATCTTCTGCCCAGTCAGTCATTTCTCTTTCGAGACATGATCGCCTAAGCGTGTATCACATATGGCACTTAACTGACTCACTGAATAAAAGAAAAATCCCCATCAATACTGGAAAAAGAGATAACAGGTACTTGGCTTGAAAAAACTAAGTTCCCCCAAAAATTGTTTGAAGAGAAAATTTTTATAAATTTCAACCAAAACCAATACCTCATTCAATGAATGCCAAGTGTTTCCTTGTAGGGAAACAGCTAATATTATCATTATACAACTTTTCTACAGCTAGCACCAGTATCGAGCAAGGTTTTAATCCTAAAGGGTAATTGCATTGTGTAGAATACACAGAGGAGACTATTATTAATATAATAGTCTTCATTGCAAATAGCTGAGAATTAGGAAGACTGTAGTTAGAATGAGTATTGAAGGAACAGAAGACTAAGTAGAGAAAATCAAGATATTTATTAAATACTCAAACATAGGATAGAAAAATTTTTAGTAAATCAACTACTCCTTAAATCCTACTCTAATATAACTACTTGCAAAATTTATAAGTAGGAGCAGTCCATTTTCACAATAATAGGGGAGAGCAGGATGTACATTGAGACCTAAAACAATTATCAATATAAAGAAAACAAATACTGTACGTGTTAAGTTTTTATATCCAAAATGTAACACAGCCATTTCCAAAGAATTATACATTTATTTTTAATCAGACACTGTTTAAAATAAAATGCAAAATGAAGTGTTTGTTTCAAATACAAGAATCAACTAAAAATAATGTTTGAAGCAATAAAAATGTCAGATTAAAAGTAATTCCATTACTTTTTTTAGAAATAGAGATATTAGAAAGCAGTCTCTTGCAGATAAGAATGAAAGGCCCATCCATGTTTTGAGTTCAGGATTTCCATATACTGTGGCTGACAAAAATTGATAAAATGTTGGAATTAAATTAAAATGGCAGACTACTAGAGGCTTTAACCAACTCTGAACTGGTTAAGCATCTTACATCAAGTCTTTTTTTTATTTTTTTTAATTTTTTTTTTTAGGTCTATCATCAAAGTCTATCAAGTTTTAGATAAGAATAGTGTGGTTCAAACCATGGCTTTAGATACCTTCAAAGTGTTTAACATGGTCACTTTCTTCACAAAGTCAGGGGCTATGGTATCTTTGGTCAAAATATTTGACTCAATTCAATCATTCTTAAATTGTGTAATGAAGGTAGTGTTGAATGGTCATACTTCTAGATCATTTCACATTGATGCAGGTGTCCCCAAGGGCTTTATCCTTGGACTCACCTTCAACAACAACCTTCCTGATATCACCAGTTCCCAACTAGATATTTATGCTGATGACACAATTATTTACTTCTATATGTTAATCGCTGCTATCTACCGTCCTCCTGATCTCTAATGAGTGAAAACAAAAAGAGTAATGTTTCTGTTTCTAATTCTTCCACACCTAGTAACTGCTTGTATCTCAAGTGGCTTTGTCTTACTTGGAGTAAACTTGATTAAAAAAAAAAAAAAAAATGAAGAAATAAATGAGTGTCTTGACTACATGAATTTAAAACTAGATTGGTAACTGGTAGGTCTCTGGTGGTCTGGGTTGATCATGGGTAGCAACCTAGTTGTCTGCTTGGCTGGAGCATCAGCATCTGTAACTGTTGAAACCGATGCAGGAGTGACAACAATCTTTGTTGCAGAGGCTGCATTTATGTTTTGTTTCTGGTCTGTCGGAGCTGTCATTTTGCTTCCTGTGAAGCCGTCTCTCCATGGTGACTTGTGTTAGTTGCTCCTCCCTTGATTTAAGTTGTTGGACCAGGGTTCCTCTCCATTTGAACTACACTCTCCCATGACTGTGTTGATGCTTACAATTTTCATATTGCATTTTATAATGTCACGATACCGCAGTTGTGGCCACCCAATGGGTCGTCTTTCAGAGGCCAGCTCTCCATGCAGGAGGTCTTTTGGAATGCAACCATCTGGCATGCAGTGGACATGGTCTAGCCAGCAGAAACTGCACTGTTTAATGAGTAAACATGGTAGGCAGACCGGCTCGAGACAGGAACTCAGTGTTGGGCACCTTGTCTTGCCATGAGATTTCCAGTATATGTCAGACTAGCAGTATAGCCCAGCGTTGCTCTGGTGTAATGAAAGCTTTAAAAATAATCCATGGTCCTGGAGCTCAGACTCAGCCTAAAGAATATTTGTGTGAAGTTTGGTGAGAATCGGATAAAAATTGTGAATTTGTAAAAAGGACATACAGACAGATAAACACACACACAAACATCTTGCCTTTTATATATATATATATAACTGATTTTCTGTACTATTTTAAGAACTGCAACCCTGAAACTTCTGAATATCGTTTCTTATGTCTTTGTCTATGAGTGTATCAAATTTGATCAAAATCGGACCACTCCTTCTATAACCCGATTTTTTTCAATTATCAATTTTTATCAGGGGTACCTCAACACAAAACCTAGCTAAGAACACTTGCAGATGCTTATAGTACAACTGTGTAAATTTTCAAGAAAATCGGTTCAGCTGTTTCGGATTCTATAGGTAACAGACACACACACACAGACAAACAAAGTTCCATTTATAAATAAGTTTAGATACATGAAAGGTGTTCAGATGCCTCTCTTGCCTGGTGTACATGGTTCATGTCTCACTGCCATATAGCAGTGTGCTGATGGCACAGGCGTTGTACACTGCCATCTTTGTCTCATGTTATTGCTAATAGCTGGACATAACCAGAAATTCTATTTTAATATTTTCTTTTCTCACCTGTAAAACTCTTCTGGTTTCTTACTTCCCTGGCGCTTATAAAAATAAATTTAAATGTTAATCACCACCTCCAAGTCGTTTTATTTTCCTTTCTCTTGACTAAAGTTTTCTTCATTCTCTTTCATGCTCATTAAGCCCTTGTGTCTTAATGGCTTTATTGCCTTGCTTGCTTGGAGTAAAATGCTTAAAAAATCTTAAATACAACAAATTCAAATCCCTTATTATTTGGTTAGTATTTTTACTTCATTACAATATTCTGCTGATGATGTAGGAGTTATCATAACACACCTGGGACAGTGGGGAGGAGATAGGAAACGATCCTGATCTGGCATCTCAACCTCAGCTATTGTCTCACCTATGCAAATTTCCTCTAACTTACCTATGAATAACATCACTCTCTAAATCCAGGACCTAACTAATAAAACAACAACTTTTAAGCAAAATTAAACTTCATTCGTCAACATAGTCACCTTCTGAGTCATACACTGATTCCAATGCTTCTCTAACAATTCGATGCCATTTTGTAGAAAAATTTGACTTTGGCCTCAAAATATACCTCAGTTTTCAATATCACTTCGTCATTGGAGCCAAATCTCTTTCCCTGGAGCATTTTTTGAAGTCTGTAAACAGCCAGTAGTCACTGGGAGTGGGGGGCAGATCTGGAGAACAGGATGAATGCAGAAACAATTTGAAGTGCAATTGGAGTAGATGGACTAAACTATCACCCGGTTCACACTCCACCCACGTCTATTGAACAGGTTAAGAGGCTCATCCCTTGTTTCCTGTTTAGGATGCGGTTTCCGGTTTTCTCTTTTCCAATCTTTTCACTCCTATGTAGCCCCCTGCACATCAGTGGCATTACCGTCTTGCTCAGGGTGATATGATTAAAAAAAAAATTCATGTAGTTTTGCCAATATTGCGATTGACTAGTGATACGGTGTGTTGTCTTGGCAAAAGATCACTTTTTTCTTCTTCATTTGTGACCATTTTTTTGGCAATTTTTTTTCTCTTTTAGATGCACCAATAATGCTATATAATATTCACTATTGATATTTCTTCCTTTCTCAAAGTAATCAATTAACAAAATACCTTGCACCACCCAAACTACGGAGACCAAAACCTTGCCTGCTGATGTTTGCGTCTGGTTGCTTTGGGCAGCTTTCACCTGCTGCTGTCCATTCAGCTGACTGTTGATCTGACTCCAGAGTGAAGTGGTGGATTCAGGTTTCTTTCATTGTCACATACTTATGCAAAAACTCCTTGTTGCATTGAAACAGTTGCAAACAATGCTCTGAATTGTTGACGCGTTGTTTTTGATCGGCTGTGAGTAAATGCAGTACCCACTTTGAATACAGCTTTTACATAGACAAATGTTCATGCAAAATGATAAATACACTGCCTTCTCATATGTTCAACTCTTCTGCTATCTCACACAACTTTAATTTATGATCAGCCAAAACAAGTTTGTGGAATTTTTGGTGTTTTCTGGGACAAATGCCAATTTTGAGTGACCTGAACATTCAGCATCATTTGTGTCTGTATGACCACATTTAAAGCCACCTCTTAACTGTTGATTATGACGAAGCAGACTTCGAATAACACTTACCAAGCCATTGCTTTGCTTGTATTGTATTCTTTCACCCCCATCAGAAAGTAATGCTTCATCACTACACAAAATTCAAATGTTTCCATTGTTTTGGAAATTTGCAACAATAGCTTCACTTAAATAATTTGTAAACTAAGAATCAGATGAAGCCCAAATTTTGTCATGTGCCATTTGAAGGTTAGCACTTCATTAAAATATGGATTTTTTTTAATTACTAGTACTATCTATAGATCAGGCCCAAGATTTATTGAGGATGTATTATTTTCATGGCTAGTGTTCTGATAAGCTTTTTTCCTTAATGTTTCAACTTCATGAATTTAAGCATGCTACTATATTGGTGAGCTGAGTTTGAATTTCAGTTGAATTTCTTGCATTCACTTACATGCAAATACCATTGGGAAAGGCATTAATTTGTCTTTTCCTTCCAGTTACGGGCTAAATAACAGGAAAGACTGGGTTCTATAGCCTTGGCTGGCAACCAGTCTACTGCAGAAAATAATGGCAACCTACTGCAGGATAATCTTCTGCCCAGTCAGCCATGTCTCTTTTGAGACATGGTTGCCTGAAAGTGTATCACACATGGCACTTAAGTGACTATATTTGTAACTGGGGCTCACAGTTTTACTGTTGATCTTGTTAAATGCAACTGTATCTTCTAGTCAACTAGTTTCTATTATCATACTTCTTACCTCTTTTTTTTTTTTTTTTTTTTTTTTTAAATCGTATCACCCCAAGCAAGGCGGTAACGCCACTGATGTGCAGGGGGCTACGTAATAGTGAGAAGATTTGAAAAGAGAAAGCCGGAAACCACATCCTAAACAGGGAACAAGGGATGAGCCTCTTAACCTGTTCAATAGAAGTGGGTGGAGTGTGAACCGGGCGACCTGTGGAACTCCCTCCGAACATTGTTTCCTTGCCACCAACAACCATCAAAAATTCTAATGCAACATCAATTGCTATTTAGTCTTCCTGAATTATTTCTTTTCTCACTAAAGCTTTCACTTCCTACAGCTGTGTTTCATTGGCATTATTGACATGCTTGTGGGTGAATTGATTTGGGGGGGGGAGAGAATAAAGAATTTGAAAGTTAATGTTGCACCTTACATTATATAAAGTTGTCAGTTCTATTATAACCCTGACATTAAGAGATATGAAATAGGTCACACATTACCAAATTGTTAACCCCAAGTTCTAATCTTATACTTTCATCTGGACTGGTTTCAAGATGGAGTCAGGTGAAGAGAAATAGAAACTGCTTAATCATTCAAAGTAACAATAAAAAAACAGGGTAAAATGACAGAGGAAAAAAAAAAGAAAAAAAAAATTGCAAAGACATCAAATTCCAAATAGATACTATCCTTAAGCTATAGGTTAAATAGGTGGTTCAGCATCTCACAACCCACAGTCTCTTCTGACAAACAGTATGGTTTTCGCTACACCAGGTCTACTGCTGATGTGCTAGCGACCATCAATGAGTATATATACCAGGCTCTCGATAAGAATGAGAAAAGCTCGAGCTGTTGCCCTGGATATCTCCAAAGCATTCAAGAGAGTCTGGCACACTATGCAAACTATGGAGCTATGGTATAAATGGACAATTGTTTGATCTAATCAAGTCATTCCTTTCAAATTATTGAATGGATATTCCTCCTGATATTATCATATGTGGATGTCCATCAAGGCTCTATTCTAGGTCCCATGCTTTTTCTGATTTTTATCCCTGATCTCTCCAATGTAATCAGATCCCAAATAGGTATCTATGCTGATGACACCATTATTTACTCTTGCCTCGATCAAAAATCCTCTGAGGCTGACAAAATGAACCTCACTGCTGAGTTTGAAAAGAACCCCCAATCTGTGGTAAACTAGGGTAAGAAATGACTCATGAATTTTAATGCTTCCAAAACAAAGCTGCTATCTGTTAACCACCATAGACAATTGCTTCTACCCACCATTAGCATGGATCAGGCTAGTATCCCTGAAAGCAAAACACTGTGCCTCCTCGGCCTAACTTTCTCAGCAGACCTTGAGTGGAATGACTACATCGAATCCATAGCTGCATCTGCTACTAGGAAGTTTGGGTTACTGTGTAGGACTAGGAAGTTTTTCCCCATCTGAATCCATCCTGCACATATATAAATCTACCATCTGCCTGTTACTGCTGTCACATCTGGTTGAGTGCCCTTGCTATTCACTTCAAGGTTCTTGACAAAATCCCACAGTGAATCTGTAATGTGATCGATTCCGATTTGGTAGCTCAGCTACAGTCACTTTCTCACTGGCATGATGTGGCTTCCCTGTGCCTCTTTTACAAATACTTTCATAGTTTCTGCTCTGACAAGATTACCTTACTGGTGCCCCCTCTACATGAATTTACTCAAGCTACTAGACTGGCAACTAGGTCCCACCCTTTTACAGTGAAAACAGTTATATGTAACTGCAACGTCTAATCTATATGCTTTTTTCTTGCACTTCCTCCCTGTGGAATTCTCTTCCGTATACTTGCTACCCCCGACAGCTACAATCTCCAAGAATTTAAATGAAAGGTCAATTGCCATCTCCTGTCTCTGACTCGCATCCTTTTCCTCATGTTCTTTTCTCTGTCCACTATTCACATTACACCAGTATTCTTATCCTTCTCTTTCCCATTCTCTGACACCCCCTTTAATTTGTTTCACTTTCTTATCAATTCCCTCCTATGTAACACCCTGCACACCAGTGGCAGTAAAACTGCCTTGCTGGGGTGAAATGATTATTAAAAACAAAAAAAAAAAACGCAAACACATTACTTTGGTGAAGAATAGAAATTATATTGATTGGAATCTCAACTTATTTAGAGTTTTCAAAAGTTAATTCTTGATTTTAAAAATTTTGCAAAAATGAAATATACATCTGTGACACATTAGTTTTGGAAAATTAGCAAATTTAAAAGTTAAATTAACCTGATTTGAAACAAATATTACTTGCTTATAGCATAAAATTTAGAATAAAAGTATTTATTAATCACAGATGTCCTATCTTTCTGTCATGTTAAGTGATTGATGTCAACCATATGGAGACAAGCTAAGCTAAGTATGATTCACCAGAATTGACAGAAATATATGAAATCTAAGTGAATGTTTTATCAGAGAAAAAACTAGTTTAAAAAGAAAAAGACAATACAACATAAAAAAATTTAAAATTATTTTAAAATCTTAGTGCGAATTATTCATATCAAATTTTCCAATTAGGAAATATTGTCTTTATTTCATAACTTAACCAAATACAGACATTGACTGGAAGAAATTTAAATGTTTGAATCATCATAATTACAAAAAAAGAAAAGAATTAATTCTTATAAAAAATGTTTTTCTTCAGACTATGATATTCTTAATATATGTTATTTATAAAAACAATTGAAAACTTATCTAAATAAAAAAATAGCATAGTTTTATTGAATTCTTTTATTTTATAATTTGGAACAAATTTTCAATAGAAACAGCTACTGTTTGGAATAAAAAAAAAGAAAAATAGTAGATTTATATTCCTCAAGGAATCCTGCATTTAACTAATAAAACTTAGTTTGCAGACAGTATTGAATTTCTAGAATATGGTATTGAATATGTATGAAGTTATTAAAAAAATTATGACTTGACAGGTATTACTTTCAAGATAGTAAATATGTATGAATGTATTTATGTATGAATGTACATGCAAGAAAAATCAAGAAGTACTTTGGCAAAATAACAAGTAAGCAAATTCGCAAAATACAGAGATTGAGCTGTTACTTTGTCACAGAACGTTTAGGCCTGCTATTTTAGCAGCATACACCTTGTGCGGGCTGAGGCAGTTTTCCTAGAAGTTTCATGAGATTTTTTTTTGGATACACAAGCAGTCTCCAACCACATATGGCACAAAGATTTTCCCACAGTAGCTTGTGTCACATACCTTTCTCGACGATAACCACCAAGAGGTTTACACGTCAATTCGGGTATATTGCATTTTCACATCTATGGGTAGATACAGGTTATCTGCCCCAGATCATGATAAATGGACAATGATAAATAAAAAAAAGAATAAGATAAGATTGCTGTTCGATTGATATAATCGAACAGTAACCTTCCCAGGTCTGCTTCAATATATCAACACAGGCGTTGACCAGCAATTCAAGGATGAACGTTGAGATGAGATGATTTTGACATAAAATTTTAATGAGTAATAAAAGATCAAAATAAAAAAAAATAAAAAATATTTAAGTATGAATTAGAATGTCCAATGACCTGAACCTCAAAATTATATTTGGATACTCAACGTAGTCAAAATAGCTATTTACAATACACAACAGCAAATATGAATGAATACAGGCGACTACAAATGCAAGAGATTAACACAAAATAAAATGGGGAGAACCATATTATTTATAAACATGTGGTATGGTATATGTGGTAACATAATATTCATGGAAGTGTATTAGTGTTCTAACATGGGTCTAAAAACATAATAACTTATCTTTATATCAGTTCCTTCTCTCTTTCTTTTACTGTCTTTTCTTTCTTCCTCTTCTTTCTTTATACACTTCAAATGTATGTAGTTACGACTGTTTCTGTTAGTTGACTATTATATCTTCAGCATACAAATATTCTGAAAATGTTCACACATTTCTTTATTCTTTTCTTCAACCAGCATTGTATTTTCTGTACCCAAACAATTCTGCTTCGTTCTTTATCTTCAAAATACCTTCCTTCATATGTTGACTGCTCTGCATCACTATCTCTCTTTCTCTCTCTCTTTTCTTCTCTTGATAAACCACTTGGCTTCACTTTCTTTTTCTTCTTTGAATAAACTGAAATCAGTGTGCGAATTATATTACAGCTTTTCTTATCTTCATCGCTATCTTTCTTCCTTGATAAAATGATTCGGCCTTGCTTTCTTCTTCCTTCAACAAGTAGGTGTGATACAAATAATATTAGTTTCTTTAATCTCTGTTGCTACATTTCTTTCTCGATAAATGGCTCAGCCTGTTTTCTTGTTCTTTCAACAAATATAAACCAGCATACAAATCTTCTCTTATCTTTGTCACTGTTTCTTTTTTTTCTTGATAAAACGATTTGGCCTCACTTTCTTTGTTTTAACAAATAAGAATTTATAAGTTCGGTCTTTTTCTTATCTGGAGTTGCTTAAGATGAATTGGTTAAATTATGCTATTATCTCAAATGCATTTTCCCTTCATTCATCAGTGCTCAGCAAATATGACTTGTCCTGTCGAGAATCAACCTGCAACTGACTTCAAACTTTTGCTTTCCATGTGATTTGTTTTGGTGCAAATTCTGCTTCACGACTTGCAACTGATTTCCATGTCTAGCTTATTTCCTGTCTAGACATTTGTTACTAAGGATACCTAGGTCAACTAACCTTGACCTGCTATTCCAAAGCTGCCTCTAGTTTCATCTCCTTGTTACCACGCAGAGACCATTCTCAATGTGTGTGTAGGTGTGTGTGTGCAGCTATCCATATCCGTAACACTTGCCAATTCTTACTGTGGTAGACTGGTTGCCAACCAAGGCTATAGAACCCAGTCTGTCCTGCTATTTACCACTAGCTGGAGGAGAAGAGATGGATTCATACCTTTCCACAAGGGTATTAGAATGTAAGTGAACCCACAGGATGAAAAACAAAATCTGTCAAAAGTTGGATGATCTTATAAGAGCCAACATATATATAAGGCTAGGATGAGATTTCAAGCTTTGAATAGAAACCTCCCTGGAGATGGTGTCTCAGTAAAAAAAACTTAGTGTACTTATATTATTGTGAGTTTGTGTATAAGAAAGTGCATCTGGCCTTGTAAAATCTTGCCCTAAATCCTCATGACAAATTCTCTGTCAAGCAGTACATGGCTATGTATGTATATATGTACATTCAAGGTATATTTCTATCAAAATATTTGCTTTATTAAATCTAGAATATTAAATGTTAAACAAGATCTTAAAATTAGAAATGACGACCCTTGAACTTTCAGGTGAAAGCCTTCATTTTATCTCTTATTTCTGATTTATTTTATTTCTCCAAGTCAACCTTTGCAAAATTCTCACTTATCCTTAGAAATGTTCTTTTGTTCCTAGTTTTGAGAAAAAAAACAACAATTAAGATCTTTATTCCCATGCTAAAATTCAGGCTTTTTCAGCTTGTGTTCCAATGAAGATCTCAAAATAGGATTCTAGACAGCAATGAAGATTGAGGTGTCTAAAGTGAAAGCACAAGAGAAAAGGAAGCTGACATTAGAAAGAGTGCTGTGGGGGTTATGCATCTGAGAGCAATTTTAATGTATGAAAAGAGTAGGGTAATCAGTTCAGGGTTGCATGGGGAGGATTGTTGGGCATAACCTGATAAGTGGGTGTGCCTAAAGGAAAAGGATAGTTGGTACAAACTGTCCAAGTGTGCAAAGAGGGTAGACACAACCCATTAAAAAAAAAAAAAGAGAGAGATGGAATTTAGGGTGTGGGATGGCTGAATAAAATTGTAGTCTAATATGTCATTTGGAACACAGTGTGTACTGCTCCCTGACCAAGAGGTTAACAAGCCTGATTTGAGGCCCTGGGCAATACTTTGTGACCTTGCTATCTTAACATTTGTTTTTTTTTTCTACCTAAATTTATATAAGTTACAAATTAAACTAAGGATAACTGAATATTAAAGGATAAAAAATTTTCACAGATTTTGATGTCATTCTAGAAGGTTTTTTTTTTTTTTTATCCAAATCCATGAATTTTTTTGATTCTTAAAACAGGTTAAATGCAACATTAGTCTTCTGTGACCCACCAGCTGTCTGCCTGAGGATTTCTTAGAAATGTTATTTATTTTTTTAATTTGGATTCATTAAAAAAAAAATATGAAAAGTAATACAATAAAACTGATATTTTATTTTTATTTTATTTTTTTTAATCGTATCACCCCGAGCAAGGCGGTAACACCACTGATGTTCAGGGGGCTACATAATAGTGAAAAGATTGGAAAAGAGAAAGCTGGAAACCACATCCTAAACAGGGAACAAGAGATGAGCCTCTTAACCTGTTCAATAGACGTAGGTGGAGTGTGAACCGGGCGATAGATGGATCTATCTACTCCAATTTTATTACAGCTGATATACTTTCCAAAAGAAGAGTTCCTGAATCTAAACTTATTTATAAATGAAACTTTTTTTTGATAATCAGAAAGTTTAAGTAACAATCGATAGGATGGTGCTGAAATGAAAAACAATGAAATTAAACATGGTGATAGTCTCCTTCAGGTCTGCCATTTCCATAATTAAATGGAGTGGGAAATATATTTTCCAGCATTTAAATTTTCTTTTGTATGAAATTATTTTTGAATAATAAATGATTTAAACCAGGGGTTGGCAACTTGGGCTGAAAAAAAAATACAGACATACAGGCACACACACAAACATCTTGCCTTTTATATATATTATCGATTTTCTGCACTATTATAAGAATTGCAACATTGAAAATTCTGAATATTGTTTCTTATGTCTTTGTCTATGAATGTATCAAATTTGATTAAAATCGGACCACTCCTATAACCCGATTTTTTTCAATTATCGATATTTATTGGGGGTACCTTGACACGAAACCTAGCTAAGAACACTCACAGATGCTTATAGTACAACTGTATAAATTTTCAAGAAAATCGGCTCAGCCGTTTCAGTCTATAGGTAACAGACACACACAAAGTTCCATTTATAAATAAGTTTAGATTTTTAATGTTATGTTTCAAGTCAGTGATACTCAAAGTATGGTCTGTGTATCTTATAGTGAAACTATAGGCTGCTTATATAGAGCTGTCATTGGATAGGAAAAGAAAATTCTTGAAAAATGACAAACTTGTTTCTTCTTGGAGAAAAGTAAAAACAGAATATCCTGTGTTCAGGAAAGTTCTTTGAAAATCTTCTCGCCCAGTTCACACTCCACCCACATCTTTTGAAGAGGTCAAGAGGCTCATCCCTTGTTTTCTGTTTAGGATGTGGTTCCCAGCTTTCTCTTTTCCAATATTTTTTTGCTCTTAAGTAGCCCCATGCGCATCAGTGGCGTCACCGCCTTGCTTGGGGTGATATGATTAAAAAAAAAAAAAATTGCTTTTAATTTTTGCGAGACTGGTTTTTTTTCTCAGACAGGATAGTCATTGAAACAAAATATAGACATACAATAGATTTCTGGTTTCAATTGTCAATGGCATTGTCTTCAATTGAACCAAGATAGAATGATACAAAAGCAGTAGGTTTGTCTTGTATTATAAATATATCTGTACTAGCAGTATAGCCTGGCATTGCTCAAGTGTAATGAAAGCTTTAAAACTAATCCATGGTCCTGGAGCACAGACTCTTTGGACGTTGGCACGAAAGACTTAAAAGCAATAGTTGTTTCCAGTTAAAGCGAAACCCTAAACTGAAAGAAAAATGAATGAATGGAAGTCAAATTTTGATTTCCTGGTATCGATATCAAATTTTCTGCACTATCGTAAGAATTGCAACCTTGAAACTTCTGAATATCGTTTCTTATGTCTTTGTCTATGAGTGCATCAAATTTGATTAAAATTGGACCACTCCTTCTATAACTCGATTTTTTTGATTATCGATATTTATCAGGGGTACCTTGACACAAAATTAAGCTAAGAACACTCGCATACGCTTATAGTACAACTGTGTAAATTTTCAAGAAAATCGGTTCAGCCATTTCAGTCTATAGGTAACGGATACACACACACACACACACACACACACACACACACACAGAGAGTTCCATTTATAAATAAGTTTAGATAACTGTTTAGTTTTTCCTTCTTACTTTCCTTTACTATCATAGTAGGATTTGCAGTAGTTTCTTTTCTGTGTCTGTTATCAACACTATCTGTTTTATTTCTCACCTTACAACCTCTCTTTCTCTCTCTCTCTCTCTCTCTCTCTCTCTCTCTCTCTCTCAGGTGGGGATGTGGTGAGCATCTCACTGCTCTATTGCTGCTTCCATGGAAAGTGCTCGAACAAACTACATTTCTTCGCCGCACCAGTTTTAATGTTTGGTTTTGTTGCCACTTTATCTCTGAAAATCTTTACTTTCCATTGGTTAAGGTAGATGCCATTTAGAAAACTGAACTTCAAAAGGAATCATCTGTTGGACTGTTGAACAGAAACACTTGCAATCAAGAGAAAACCAACTCATCCCTTTCACTGTTTGGTGTTCATATTATTAAAACTTCAGAACAGTTTTCATTGCTATTTTGTAGTTTGATCTTTTTCCTTTAAGTGGTGTATATTGTGATATATCAATGCCTTACTGAATCATTATATACGACTCATCTTAGTCCTTGTGGGTGTTGTTCTGATGTTTTATTACTCTAAACACATTAAGCCGATTACTTGCTATTTCTTTACTGTTCTTCCCATTTGCTTTTAAAATCACCATTCTTTATGATCCTTTCACATAGTCACTCTTACAAAAGACATTTAAGGAACCTGAACTATGTGTTACTTCGAATACATCACAGTACACTTGCTATATATGCAGATGATATAGTACTGATAAGACACGGAAAGTTAACTACAAGATCTCCTACAGGAAGTAGTCACAGAAAGAGGAAAGAAAGGGCTACTTATAAGCTATAAAAAAATATATAAATAAACAAATATACATGGTAATCAGTAAAAAGAGTAGCCCAAAATGCCAAATTCAGGTAAACTAAAATCGAACACGTACAGAAATTTAAATACCTGGGGAGTGTCCTAACAGAGGGTGGAAAGTGCAATACTGAGATCCAAAGATATATTGGTATGGTCAAGGATGCATTCCATAAGCTGAGAAGATTATCAATAGACAGGGACATTTTGCTAGAAACAAAGAATAGAGTACTGGATTGTTATTTAATGGAGGAGGGTCCTAACAGAGGATGGAAAGTGCGATACTAAGATCCAAAGATATATTGATATGGTCAAGGATGCCTTCCAGAAGCTGAATAGAATATTGAGAGACAAGAAGATTTCACTGGAAACAAAGAGTGCTGGACTGTTATGTGATGTCTGTCCTTCAATATGGCAGCAAATGCTGGACAATCTCACCAAAGATCAGAGAAAGACTTGAAGTAACTGAAATGTGGTAATACAGAAGGATGCTGAGGATACCATGACAGAACGTGACAATGACGAGGTTTTGGAAAGGATGGACACAAAAAAGGAAACTGATAGTTAAACTCAGGAAAAGACAGATGAAGTTTCTGGGACATGTAGTAAGAAAGGAGGGCTTGGAGAATTCAATACTTACAATACAGATAGAGGGAAATAGAAACAAGAGAAAGCAAAGTGCGACATACTTGATGGACTTGACCAGATGAATGGTAGAGCAGGGTTTGTGTGGTATAACAGAAGCGTTGTTAAGAGCTACAAGAGATAGGAAAGTGTGGAGGGCCATGATTGTCTACGTTCTTAAGAGACGCAGCACATAGAAGATGCCTGTTAGCAAAAGAGATAAAAATCTATACAAGCAACATACCGTGCCCTGCTTAAGTTTTAATTAGACAATAAAAGGTGCAATTGGGACAAACCTTTAATAAAGAACTGTTTCTTTTATTATTAACTTTTTTTTATTTTTTTAAGCCTTTCACTCTATTTGATTTTTAAATTTAACTGAGTTTTTTTTTTTTTTTTTTTTTTTTTAAATCATATCACCCTGAGCAAGGCGGTAACACCACTGATGTGTAGGGGGCTACGTAAGAGTGAAAAGATTGGAAAAGAGAAAGCCGGAAACCACATCCTGAACAGGGAACAAGGGATGAGCCTCTACACCTGTTCAATAGACGTGGGTGGAGTGTGAACCAGGTGATAGTTTAGTCTATCTACTCCAATTGTGTTGTTTGATTTTTAATCTCATGTAACTATCCAGTAGTTACTACCTGTTACTTCAGGTTGTTTATAATTCACTGTGATCAAAAAACGGACACATACACGTACACTGTGTTATTTATATAGATTTCCTTGTTGCTTATGTGTTCTGTCTATGGTATTCTTAGCAAGTCAGTTGAACCACATCTGTCATTTCGTCATTTCTTTCTATGTGAAGAAACTGTTCTACATTTATTGCTATACAAGAGATTAGATATTACTTAAGTCGAGCACACCTTTTCTTTGTTTCTAATGACATTTTCCAATCCTTTAATGCTTTCATCAGTTTCTGAAAATAGACATTGGTCAAAACGAGAATAAATTTTACTTTTTAAGAAAAATTTAGAAGCAAAAAAAAAAAATCCTGAAAAGCTACATTAGTTATCTTCAGAAAGAAGCAGATCTAAAATTGTTCAAATTTTAAATTATATTTGCCTTATTTTGTAAATTTTAATCAGTTTGGTTTAAAAATTATTTTTCTTATTTTTAAATTTTAGTCATTGCTCAATCAAATAGTGACTTTGTTTCTTGATGCGAAAATCTGATCACCATATAATTAAGCAGTTGTATTTTCAAAAGTGAATGAGCAACCCTGTTACTGTGAGTCGCTATATAAATTACTTGAATGCTTTTTTTAAATATTAGATTTCAGCAAAGTCTACAGTACTTGGATCAAGAAATTCTTGTTCTATGCATACAAGAGCAAAAGAATTTTTGATATTTGTTAATATCATTAATCAAATTTTATTAATACTTAAATTATAGATATAATGGCTTATTTGGACTTCTTTTTCTCAAAGAAACAGTGTTTTGTCTACAAGTTTTTGTTGGCTTGAATGGAAGATTTTCCTAGCTGTCATTAGAAATAGAATAATTATATATATATATATATATATATATATATATATATATATCATTTCACCTCAAGCAAGGCAATACTGCCACTGGTGTGCAGGGTGTTACATGAGAGGAGAGCTAAAAGAAAAATAATATGCAGGAGGTGTTAAATAAAAGATAAGAGAAAGATGGATAGCAAGGGGATAAAAGATGGTAATTGACATTGCACTTAAGCTTTTGGAGATTGTAGCTATCAGGGAAGCAAGTATACAGAAGGGAGTTGTGCAAGAAAAGCAACTAATAGAGTAGAAGTGGCAGTTACATTTGACTGTTTTAACTGTAAAAAGGTGGGACCTGGTTGCCAGCTTTATATCTTGAGTAAATATGTGGATAAGGAGCACCAGGAAGATAAGCTCATCAGTGCAAAAGCAATGAAATTATTTGTAGAAAAAACAGAGAGAAGGCAGACCCCATTACTGAGAAAGTGACTGAAATCGAACAACCAAACTGAGATTGACTACATTGCAGATCTTCCTTTGGATTTTGTTGAGAGCCCCTAACCCTAACCCTGTGATGAATGCACGCACACACACACACCCACATTGCAATAGGTGAATTGTTGTCTAAATTACACAGAACAAAGGATAATAACACTAACATCTCATTTTAACAGATATATTTACAAAAATTACATAAAAATATCTTAAAATAGTAAAGTAAATATATGCAATAAAATTGCCATTGGCTTCAACCATAGCCTCTAGATGACTTTGGAATCTTTTATAATTCTTCTATATGGTCTCTTTGTTTAAGTTGGTAAATGCTGTTATAATCCTTACCTTTAGTTCATCTTTGGTATTACAAGGAATTTTGTTGGTCTCTTGCTTAACTGCAATCCACCCATAATAATCAAGTAAATTTCAGTCTGGAGAGTCAGATGACCAGATGTAAGGGGGTGATGGGGTTGCAGAAATTATGACTTGGTTCTCTTGCTTATGTGACATAGTGCAGAGTTCTGGTGCTAGATGTATGGTCTTCCAGCAGCCAATTATTTGACCCAGGGCAGCATTACCTCTTCAAGTCTTTTGTGTTGAATCTGAGGCCTTGTGAAAGGATGAGTGGTGGAATAATGTTGCCCTCATTAGTGATCACTTCAAATGCCTTTGTATTCACCCTTAGACTTACCCAACTCTTTTCAAATACTCTACACTGTCCTCAGATTGACATCCAAACACTTTGAAATATTCTTCTTAGAGCTTCCAGTGTGAATGCCAAGCAGTAAAGCATGTCGTTTCCAAATATCTGGTGGAGGGAATTTCATCTTGATGCTCTTGTTCTCACAGACAGTGCCCAACTGCTCCTACTACAATGTGCAGTCAGCAAAATAAAAATAAAAAAAAATTAACACTGGGCATGTGCAAAAAAAAAATATATATATATATATATATATATTATATATATAATTGCGACAATTTACCCATCGCACATCAGTGGTGTTACCGCCTTGCTCGGGGTGATACAATTAAAAAAAATAAATAAATAACCAACTTATTGGAACTCGGCTTTCCAGTTAACAATTCTGAGTCCTTATCCATTACACCAACTGCACATCCAAATATGTGGTACCCTCAAGTGGTCACCCATCTAGGTACTAATCAAGCTTGATTTTGATTAACTCTGATTTCACAAGAACTGGTGTTTTAACTGAATGTGGCTGTAAGCCATAGATATTGACTTCATTTTTGTTGATAGCAAAAACAGATAAGGACAATACTCCAAATATAGTGTAAATCAGGTCAGCAACCTTTTGCTAACTATTTGCCAACTTAGTCTTAAAATCATTCAGCATGCCAACAGCATATGTAATTTACATAAGCTGTTCTACAATATATTTTATATAATAATATATACAATAATATGTAAACCAAATGAATAGAAACTAACTTTTAAGTGTTTTTTTTTTCCCTTAAGTTTTTATTATTAATGGGAGCTTTGCCCTTGTATAGTCTTAGCCAATTGCTCAATATTGATGGCATACTTTGTTACTTTGAGTTTTTCACAATTTTCTGAATGTTCAGGTGTTAGGCAACTTCGTTGTGGACTTAACACTGCTTCCATGTGAGAGAAAATTTGTTCGCAGGAATAAGTTAAACCAAAAGTCAAAAGAAGAATGGAAACAATTTTCTTCAGACAAATGAAAGATCCCTGGACTGATGTCAAAGAAGTTGAGAATAGCAGCAGACTTTTCTAAGTTTTCCTTTTCCAAAGACTTCTTTAGTTCAACAAATTGTACCATTGAAAATTGCTTGGCGTGCCACAAGTTGCCAACCCCTGGTTTAAATCATTTATTATTCAAAAATAATTTCATACAAAAGAAAATTTAAATGCTGGAAAATATATTTCCCACTCCATTTAATTATGGAAATGGCAGACCTGAAGCAGACTATCACCACGTTTAATTTCGTTGTTTTTCATTTCAGCACCGTCCTATCGATTGTTACTTAAACTTTCTGATTATCAAAAAAAATTTTGAAAAATGACAATATTTAAACCATTTGGGGAGGGGGAGGTCAGTTTCTCATGCAAAGTTATAGTAAATCAATCCTCTATTTTCAATCCACTTGTGTTGGGGTTGCTTTGTTTATGTTAATTTTATCGTTTTTCATTTTTTTTTACTTTTTTCAGTGCAGTTCTATCGATTGTTACTTAAACTTTACGATTAAAAAAAAAAATTTGGAAAAATTACAACATTGAAACAAATTTGTGGTGGGGTCAGTTTCTCATACAACGTTAAAGTAAATCAATCCTCCATTTCCAATCCACTATAAGGTTGTATGAGAAACTGGTCCCCACCCCCCCCAAAAATTGTTTAAATATTTAAATTTTTGCAAATTGTTTTTGTCATTTGTAAAGTTTAAGATGTAAAAGATAATATTGCACTGAAAAAAGTCCCAAAATTTTGATAATGAACAAATTTACAGGTGGTGGTAATGTCGCACCTGTGACTGGTTTCAAAATGGAGGCTCGATTTACTATCACGTTGTATGAGAAACTGACCCCCCACCACAGAAAATGTTTAAATATTGAAATTTTGCAAACTTTTTTCTTTTTGTGTGTCAATCTTAAAGCTAAAGGAGTAATCAGTAGGACTGCACTGAAAAAAGTAAGAAATGAAAAACAATGAAATTAAATGTGGTGGTAGTCTGCTTCAGGTCTGCCATGGCACCTTATACAATATCAATATTCTCCATTTGTCTTGATATAAACATCTTTTTTGGTAGCATTCTCCATAACATTTGTGGTCTTAGGCATGACAGTAAACTGTATCTGGCAGCAAGGCCTCTGATTGGGAGGTTGTGAGGAGCCTGGAACCACCTCTTAATTGCTGTTGTTCTCAGGTCCACCCTGACTCGGAGTGGTAGCACCTGTTAGGGTCCCAGCTATGGGCAAATAGTTAACTCCCAAACTGGGGTCAAAACATGAAAGTATCTTTGAAAGTATAAAAAAAGACTTTTTATAGAAAAATATACATTTTTGAAGAAAAAATATTACCAGCAATACATTTTTGAAGAAAATATTCTCAATAAAATATTTTTGAATACAAAACTAGAAGACATTTTCAGATTTCTAAAATAAAAAGAATAAAAACAAAAAATTTTCATTAAAATCTGACTAAATCATTTTTCTCACTATAAACAAACATTAAAAAAAATATCTTAAAATCCCACCATTTTGGCATTAAATAACCCACACAGGTTGATATGCCGTCAAACAAAACTCGAACTCAAACTCCATAACATTTGTTAATAACTCTGGTTGCAGCCCTCGTATTTTTGAATAGATATTATCCATGAGTTATTGAATTGTCTGCAGTTTATTGATTAATGGGAAACTATCATTTGTTTCTCTGCACACTCATCTGACAGGGTGGCTCTATTAAAAATGCCTGCTCATTCCATAGAGCATGCCTGTTGTTTATACTTCCATTATGATGATAAGAAATCAGTTACTAGCATGATCAATCTCTTGAATAAGGCCACATGATCCTGTTAGGATAACTTGTTACAGCACAACCATCTATGGCTTCTGAGCACTTCTATCAACCCATTTTCATTCACAAAACTTGGATTAACCCATGGTATGTTTGGTTGTTGTTGTTGTTTTTTTTTTTTTTTTTTTTTTTCCAGGCATTTTTCAAAAGTAGTACATGCTGAGATTACCTCCCCAGTCAAGAAGGTATCTTGATGAACTGGTGAAATTTGAACCCAAATTTCATGTTCAGAAATTGAATATTCTAATCTCTCAAACATGTGCCCTCTTGTTGATTTATACTGACTTGCCTCAGCAACGAGGCTTGCTTACAGACTGAGCGATCGGACTTGAGCAAGCACTATTGTTCACCTTTCTGTGGCCAAGTAGAGAGTGACCCAGGCGAGGCTCCAACGAAGGGTAGAGTCTCACTTGTGTTGAAAAAAACGAGCTGAGTCTATGGGATATTTTTGGTGGAGCTCCCACATAAATCGACCTTGTGTCACACCTGTCTCAGTGGGAAGGTGGCAAATACCCTTATTGATTTGTACATGCTCTTTAAGGTGTCTCTGATTTTGTGTTTCGTGTTGGATTTTTTTTTTTTTTTTTTTTTTTTGGATTAGGAAAGTTTCCTGTGTTAATGTAAGTTCTTGAGTGAGAGGGTGAAAAAAAAAAGATAAAAGGAAAGTATGAAAAATATTGACACGTTATGACATTTATAAATACCTTAGTGACTTTTGAGACACCTTGTATAATGCATAGCAGAAAGCTTACAAACTCCACAAAGACAAATCAGAGATGCTAATTGATGGTAAGGTGTTAGAAGAATTAACGGTTAAATGTCAGAAATTTAAAAAAGACATTACTTTTATTTTTACAATTTTTAAAAAATGATTCCTTTCTTAATTTAAAGAACATATTAAATTTGATTTCATATCCAATGTCGTAGTGTATTACATGGAAATCTAACCGAGATTTGTTCAGCAGTTATATAAAGACAAAAACACGACAAGAATTATGTTTAAAGTCAGAACAAGTCTGTCCATAAACATAATGGCATACATGTGAAGATATCTAGATCTAAACTTATTTATAAATGGAACTTTGTATGTGTCCATTACCTATAGACTCCGAAATGGCTGAACTGATTTTCTTGAAAATTTACAAAGTTGTACTATAAGCATCTTTGAGTGTTCTTAGCTAGGTTTTGTGTCGAGGTACCCCCGATAAATATCGAATCAATAATCGAAAAAATCAGGTTATAGAAGGAGTGGTCCGATTTGAATCAAATTTGATACACTCATAGACAAAGACATAAGAAATGATATTCAGAAGTTTCAAGGTTGCAGTTCTTACAATAATGCAAAAAATTTGATATTGATACCAGGAAATCAAAATTTGACTTACATCCATTCATTTTTCTTTCAGTCTACAGTTTCACTTTAACTGGAAACAACTATTGCTTTTAGTCTTTCGTGCCAATGTTCAAAAAGTCTGAGCTCCAGGACCATGGATTAGTTTTAAAGCTTTCATTACACCTGAGCAACGCTGGGCTATACTGCCAGTTGAATATAAAAAAATCATGCAGACAAAAGAATACAAAATCTATAATCTAAAATTAATTTCTGTTTTGTATAGTTTCAAATACTACAAATTTACATTATTCTATGTAGTTTCAGTCCCTCCTTTTGGCTCCTGATGGGTTTCCCTCTACCAGCCTCTCCTTGAGTGAGGAAGGAGGGATTGGAAAATCTGATACTCACAGAATGGATAGAGGGATAGAGGAGAACAATAGTTGGAGAAATAACAGAAAGACAAAATTTATTAAGAGCTACATGGGGTAGGTAGTTGTGAAGAGCCATGATTACCTATGTCCTCACGGGGAACATAGCACATAAAGAATAAGGCTCTCTTTTACCAGCCCTTCCTTGCAACTCTATTCCACAAGGATTCCACTCACTGCTTCCCCCCCCCCCCCCAAAGGTCTCTCTATTACAATCTCTCTAGCTCTCTCCTGTCACCCCCATACTGTACACACTTTTTCACTTAACACCAACTGTATGTATTCTTTTATCTTCTCAGTTGTTTTTCTTCTTTTCATGATTTTCCTTTTTCTTTTTCTTTGCCTTTGACACTATTTCTGTTCGTTTCTCTGCTCGTCTTACTTAACCATCATAAATGACATACGGATATCAGCTACAAAACAACGCTTCAAAGATTTACTCCTCACACTTCCCAAATGATTCTTTTCTGCGTGATCCGACTGCATTCTCTCAGTTCAAATCCTCCTCCTTCTCCGCTGATGCTGAGAAACCACTTGCTGCTACTTTCGGTTTTATTCTAATCTTTCTTTCTCTTCACAATCTGACTCTACTGAGCATTGGTTCTTTATAAAACAAAGGATTCCCAGTTTTTCTTTTTTTTTTTCCTTTATTCAATTTGAGGATTTTGTGAACAATTTCACTTTCATATTGGAGTTTTCTTTACTTTCCATTTAGATCTACGTGATTTTAACTTCTGCCACAGTCTGCTTTTTGTGAGTATTTCTTCATCCTTTAGTTTCTATTTTTGTTTTTTTTGTTTTTTCTCTCTTTGGTTTTTTCTCTTCAACATTCTGTTGTTGGGGTCGCCATACCCTCCAATCCCAGTGAGGGCAGGAATGATAGAGAAGTCAGTAACAGTATAATAGAAAGTAAATCCTTAAAAAAAAAAAAGTGAAAGATTTGTTAAAACCAAGACACCGTATTTAGATATTCTACACATAATCAATGTTCGAAAATGATTTTAAAAAATTAAAATTTCAGCATTTGTTTAAATACACTTTTTTATTTTTATGTTAAATGATCTCCAAACAGTTGTCTGAGATATATATATAGAGAGAGAGAGAGAGTGTGAGTAAAATATTTGTGACACAGCTGATTGATGTTACCTTAAACATCCTGACTTCAAATTTTTCATAGATTGACCCTCTGAGAATCATTCCATCCACTTGTCAGGTGGTATCAGCAATTGACCATTTCTACTTGATTTTTTGTTTTTATATGCACTTATCTTTGGTAAAAAATTTTTTTGTAATGTGTGTGTGTGTGTGTGCTCCCACACAAGCATCCACACAAAAGAAGGCAATGATGAAAGTTAAGGGCCTAACTCATCAAATGAGCAAACATGAAAATATTTTGTGAATCTGTTCTTAATTAGGCTGAGAAATTTTCAGCACACAAGTAGACACTGAGATCGACACAGATTGGAGAGAGCTACTCAGTCTTGACCTCTGTCCACTCTTATATTTATGCACATTCTATTACTGATATTGAGCACTTTTATCCACAAATATCAGGTGGTTAATTGCCATACATGATACACACTTAGGTGATCATGTCTCTTTTGAAACATGACTGACTAGGCAGAAGATTTTCCCGTGCTAGGTTGCCATTACTTTCTGCAGTAGACTGGTTTCCAACCAAGGCTATAGAATCCAATTTCTCATGCTATTCATCCTATAGCTGGAGGGAGAAGAGATGGATTAATGCTTTTCCCCAAGACATTTGTACATAACAAAATAAAACAAATTCAACTGAAATTCAAACTCGGCTCAGATTTCTCATTTTAAACCAATATCCATTACACTATAATGTCCATTCCTTACCCATAAATACATAGTATATTTTAAAATGATGTTATATAAATAATTTTGTATGTGCTACATCATTTCATGCATTTTCATATTGAAACAATATATCTGAAAGATTTAGTCGCAGTAAATCCTTTCAAATTTCCAGCATTTCTGAAATCCTTTACAACTTCCTTGAGTTTTCAATTCATTCAGTTGTTGATCTTGTTAGAAAATTGGATAAAAA
This sequence comes from Ascarosepion bandense, assembly GCA_037127315.1. NCBI lineage: Eukaryota > Metazoa > Mollusca > Cephalopoda > Sepiida > Sepiidae > Ascarosepion > Ascarosepion bandense. The sequence continues at coordinate 1,134,134 of JBBBDQ010002008.1, forward strand.
AAAAAAAGAAATATGCTAAATTAATTCATAATTTGAAGAAGGTTTTAAAATTTCAAAAGTATCTTTGTTTTGAAACCTCTTTTTTCTTCTTTTTCTTTATCCTTTCTCTTTTTTCTTTCTTTTTACTTTTTTTTTTTACCCCCTCTGAGAAGAAAGATGGGTTTGAATAGCAAGCTGATATTCTCTTGGACTGGTTTTTCTAGTGTGATGAGATGACAAGTTAGAAGCTAGAATCAGTCAGTTAAGTGCCATACGTGATACACACTTTGGGCGATCATGTCTTGAAAGAGACATGACTGACTGGGCAGAAGATTATTCCGCAGTAGGTTGCCATTGCTTTCTGCGGTAGACTGGTTGCCAGCCAAGGCTATAGAACCCAATCTGTCCTGTTATTTAACACATAACTAGAAGGAAGAGACGGATTAATACCTTTCCCACGGGTAATTGTGCGTAAGTGAAGGCAATGAATTCAACTGGAATTCGAACTTGGCTCCCCGATTTCTCATTCCAAGCCGATATCCAATGCACCACAACGCACATCCGAAGCTAGAATACTGATCCTTTAAAGAAATCCATAATTAAGCTAGTTAATACCACATTATTTTAGAAGTTACTGTCAGTTGAATTATATTTTCATTATGGTATGTAATAAATTTTTTTTCTTTTTCTAATACTCTAGGATGGTATTAAAAATAATTTCAAAGATTAACAAAAACATTTAATTTTATGCTAAATTTGGTTGTTAACAAATTTAGAGTTCAATTCAGTTTCAAACTTTTCTTACACATTTGATTCAGAAGTCAGTTTATAATCAGGTAAATTACAGTTTAAACTTGAATCTTAAAGTCCTCCAGTGTGATCTAAATCAGGTAGACTTACTTTTTTAAAAAGCTGTCTTAAATTGAGGTACTGAAAAATTATCAATTATTTTTAATATACCAAATATGATTTAAGACATGTGGTAGTACCATATTCAAGGTAGTGGCATATTCAAGGAAAAAAAAAATAGTATGTAATGTTTAAAGCAATGCAAATCATTGCAAAAACATTTTAGTGATAACTGAAAACCTTACTGTATATAAAAATCAAGTTACCAGTGCAGCTGAAATTAAGAAATTAACGTAATGAATATATCCTACATGAAAACAGGAATAAAACATTGAAATAAGAAAAGATTTTGTCATGATTTGTGTATTTTCTTTTACTTCAGTTATGTCTCTCTCCTGTAGTTTGCAACTAGTTAATAATAATGTGTTTGAGGCAAATTTAAATCTGATGAAAGACTAGGTACTAATAAGTCAGTCAGTTAAGTGCCATATGTGATACACACTTGGGCGATCATGTCTTGAAAGAGACGTGACTGACTAGGCACAAGATTATCCTGTAGTAGGTTGCCATTGCTTTCTGCAGTAGACTGGTTGCCAACCAAAGCTATAAAACCCAATCTGTCCTGTTATTTAACCCATAACTGGAAACGAAAAACAGATTACTACATTTCTCAGATATTTGTGAATGCAAGGAATTAAACTGGAATTCGAACTCTGCTCTCTGATTTCTCGTTTCGAGCCAATATCTCATAAGTACTCTGTTATAATTTTATTTACAATACTGATAGTAATACTAATGTCTGGCTAGGCTAAAGTAAGCATCTGAGTTGAAATTATATTCTGTGATACAGAGTTCAAATTTGCATTCAAGATATAAGGGGAGGGGAATCTTTTTTTTTTTTTTTCTTTTACTAGTGCATCATTGATATCATCATATACTGTGAGTGGGTATGTATAATTAGTAAATTTACTACAGACGAAAATAATGGTTAAGTGAAGACAAATATCTACTCTGACATTAAGCATGAATTAAAAAAGAATGATTTAAACAAGAAATAAACAAAAACATTATACACCTATATTTTCAAAACTTAGGAAAACAAAAGGATATCAAAGAGAAAATTGAGAAAAAAAATCCTGACAATGGAAACGACATTGTTTATCAAAAAAGAAAAAAAGGAATAGGAAGTGAGTAATAGATGGCAAGAAAATGAGAAATAAACCACAATATTCTTCATGTGTACACACACACACACACACACACACACACACACACTGAAAAAGTTAAAACTAATAAAAAGCAAATAAATTATTTTTTTAATTTAATATAAAAGTTATAAAGTTGAGAAAATTAGTGAATGAAATGACTAAAAAAGGTTTGTTTTCAAAACTCTGGCATCTGAATATAAAATCAATCAGTTAGGCAACAAATTTCATGTTTGTAGTAATTATATATATAATTTTGGAAGTCAGTTGATTACTGTATATATATATATATATATATATATATATATACACCTGTTGATTGCGCTATATATATATACACCTGTTGATTGCGCTATATATATATACACCTGTTGATTGCGCTATATATATATACACCTGTTGATTGCGCTATATATATATACACCTGTTGATTGCGCTATATATATATATACACCTGTTGATTGCGCTATATATATATATACACCTGTTGATTGCGCTATATATATATACACACCTGTTGATTGCGCTATATATATATACACACCTGTTGATTGCGCTATATATATATACACACCTGTTGATTGCGCTATATATATATACACACCTGTTGATTGCGCTATATATATATATACACACCTGTTGATTGCGCTATATATATATACACACCTGTTGATTGCGCTATATATATATACACACCTGTTGATTGCGCTATATATATATACACACACCTGTTGATTGCGCTATATATATATATACACACCTGTTGATTGCGCTATATATATATATATACACACCTGTTGATTGCGCTATATATATATATATATACACACCTGTTGATTGCGCTATATATATATATATACACACCTGTTGATTGCGCTATATATATATATACCTGTTGATTGCGCTATATATATATATATACCTGTTGATTGTATATATATATATATATACCTGTTGATTGTATATATATATATATATACCTGTTGATTGCGCTATATATATATATATATACCTGTTGATTGCGCTATATATATATATATACCTGTTGATTGCGCTATATATATATATATACCTGTTGATTGCGCTTATATATATATATATACTTGTTGATTGCGCTATATATATATATATACCTGTTGATTGCGCTATATATATATATATACCTGTTGATTGCGCTATATATATATATATATACCTGTTGATTGCGCTATATATATATATATATATACCTGTTGATTACATATATATATATATATATATATACCTGTTGATTGTATATATATATATATATATATATATACCTGTTGATTGCGCTTATATATATATATATATATATACCTGCTGATTGCGCTATATATATATATATATATACCTGTTGATTGCTTATATATATATATATATATACCTGTTGATTGCGCTATATATATATATATATCTATTGATTGTATATATATATATATATATATACCTGTTGATTGCGCTATATATATATACCTGTTGATTGTATATATATATATATACCCAAGGGATTGGTGCGCTATATATATATATACCTGTTGATTGTATATATATATATATATATATACCTGTTGATTGCGCTATATATATATATATATACCTGATTGCGCTATATATATATATATACCTGTTGATTGCGTTTATATATATATATATACCTGTTGATTGCGCTATATATATATATATACCTGTTGATTGCGCTATATATATATATATACCTGTTGATTGCGCTATATATATATATATACCTGTTGATTGCGCTATATATATATATATACCTGTTGATTGCGCTATATATATATATATACCTATATATATATATATATATATACCCATTGATTGCGCTATATATATATATATACCTGTTGATTGCGCTATATATATATATATACCTGTTGATTGCGCTATATATATATATATACCTGTTGATTGCGCTATATATATATATATATATACCTGGTTGGATTATATATATATATATATATATACCTGTTGATTGCGCTATATATATATATATATATACCTGTTGATTGCGCTAGATATATATATATATATACCTGTTGATTGCGCTAGATATATATATATATATATATATATACCTGTTGATTGCGCTAGATATATATATATATGCCTGTTGATTGCGCTAGATATATATATATATGCCTGTTGATTGCGCTAGATATATATATATATGCCTGTTGATTGCGCTAGATATATATATATATGTCTGTTGATTGCGCTAGATATATATATGCCTGTTGATTGCGCTAGATATATATATATATGCCTGTTGATTGCGCTAGATATATATATATATGCCTGTTGATTGCGCTAGATATATATATATGCCTGTTGATTGCGCTAGATATATATATATATGCCTACTTAGATATATATATATATATATAGACCTGTTGATTACGCTAGATATATATATATATATGGACCTGTTGATTACGCTAGATATATATATATATGGACCTGTTGATTACGCTAGATATATATACCTGTTGATTACGCTAGATATATATATATATGGACCTGTTGATTACGCTAGATATATATACCTGTTGATTACGCTAGATATATATATATACCTGTTGATTACGCTTATATATATATATATATACCTTGTTGATTACGCTATATATATATATATACCTGTTGATTACGCTATATATATATATATACCTGTTGATTACGCTATATATATATATATACCTGTTGATTACGCTATATATATATATATATATACCTGTTGGATATATATATATATATATATATATATACCTGTTGATTACGCCTATATATATATATATATACCTGTTGATTACGCTATATATATATATATATACCTACACACATATATATATATATATATATACCTGTTGATTACGCTATATATATATATATATATACCTGTTGATTAATATATATATATATATATATATATATACCTGTTGATTACGCTATATATATATATATATATATATATATATATATATATATATATATATATATATATATATATATATATATATATATATATATATATATATATATATATATATATATATATATATATATATATATATATATATATATATATATATACCTGTTGATTACGCTATATATATATATATATATATATATATATATATATATATATATATATATATATATATATATATATATATATATATATATATATATATATATATATATATATATATATATATATATATATATATATATATATATATATATATATATATATATATATATATATACCTGTTGATTACGCTATATATATATATATATATATATATATATATATGTATATATATATATATATATATATATATATATATATATATATATATATATATATATACCTGTTGATTATATATATATATATATATATATATATATATATATATATATATATATATATATATATATATATATATATATATATATATATATATATATATATATATATATATATATATATATATACCTGTTGATTACGCCATATATATATATATATACCTGTTGATTACGCTATATATATATATATATACCTGTTGATTACGCTATATATATATATATATACCTGTTGATTACGCTATATATATATATATATGTCTGTTGATTATATATATATATATATATATACCTGTTGATACGCTTATATATATATATATATATACCTGTTGATTACGCTATATATATATATATATACCTGTTGATTACGCTATATATATATATATATATATACCTGTTGATTACTTATATATATATATATATATACCTGTTGATTATATATATATATATATATATACCTGTTGATTACTTATATATATATATATATATATACCTGTTGATTACTTATATATATATATATATATATATATACCTGTTGATTACGCTTATATATATATATATATATACCTGCTGATTGTATATATATATATATATATATATATATATACCTGCTGATTACGCTATATATATATATATATATATACCTGTTGGATACGCTATATATATATATATATATATATACCTGTTGATTACGCTTATATATATATATATATATATACCTGTTGGACACGCTATATATATATATATATATATATATATACCTGTTGATTACGCTATATATATATATATATATATATATATATACCTGTTGATTGTTGAGAATAAGGAACTTAAGAAAAAAATTTTTTTTTTTATTTACAACATCCAAAACATTAATTTAAAACAGTGTTTGATATATAATATATAGATGTGTGAATATCTATTATAAATTATATTTTAGGTCATTTACAAATTTTTTATATATCCACTACAAATCGTACATTTGTTTCGACATTGAAACTTCAATATCTCAGACATTTAAGTTTCAATGTTGAAACAAATGTACGATTTGTAGCGGATATATAAAAAAATTTGTACCTGTTCTAAAATATAATTTATAATATACACACACACACATGTATCTGTTGATGAAGCTATATATATATATATATATTTTTTTTTAAGGGAAATGAAAAATACATTCCAACAATGTGAGATAAAAAAATACTTGAGAAACAACAAAATATGGATTTATTGTCGGTTCGTCAACATTATAATGTTTCAGCTGTTATAACCATCAGCAGGGCTTATATTATTATTACAAATATCTGTTGATTACACTATCTATACATATCTGTAGATTACTCTCTCTCTCTCTCTCTCTCTCATATATATATATATATATATATATACATGTGTATGTCTTCTGTTAAAATGGCTGAAATAGAATTTTATTTTTTTATGTAAGTTTTCCAGTATTTCCTTTTCTTTTTTGCTGGGGATAAGGAATGTAAAAAATGTTCAATAATGATAAAATCTCTGAGTCATTTCAGCCACTTCACTGGCCATTCTCAAGGATGTTATTCTGATATTTTTTTTTCGTGCTTTGACCGTAATATTATTTATTTTGTGGTTTTGAAAAGGAACATTCTTTAAAAGCTCTCATGTGATGTGCATGACTGGACATTGCATGAGCATCTTTTTATTTTTAAAAAACTTTCCAAACTCTATTTCCACTGTTAAATAATGTAAGGTCAAGGGTAGGAGAGAATTGTTTGATATATATAGTGCCTCTCTTATAACCAGATTCTTTTGATATTGTGCTTTAAATTTATTATGTTCCTTATCTTTAGCAAAAAGGATATATGTAAAAAAATACTGGAAAAATTAAATTTAAAAAATAAAATCTTTAGTGTCAACCGTTTTTAACGAAACATTTAAAAGAAAGATTGCCACTCAAATATATGTGTGTGTGTGTGTCAGATTAAATAAATTGCAAACAATATGTTTGCTTATTCTTAATAAAATCTGTTCGTATTCACAGATAATCTTTCATGTATTACAATCAAAAGATGTCAGAAATGAGCTGTAACATTGACAGATGTTATTTTCATTTATTTCTTAAGGTACTTAAGCACTTTCAACCTCTTTCCGAGGTCATCTTCAGGAGTGTGAGTTATGGTAACAAATGTAACCGGAAAACTGTGTTGCTAAAAATTACTGTACATTTTTTTCCATATAACGGTTGACAAAATGCTAGCGTTCATTAGAACGTGAAAATTATCCAAAATGGAATTTTTTACATGTTGTAATGTCATGGTCATGCATGTGTTAAAGCATGAAAAAACTATTCTTTTTACAAACATTTTAGAAGATTACTACAGTATTCATAGCTGATTCTATTAATTGACAGCTTAAGTGTTTTAATGAATATTGTCTCGAGAATCTGTAGTTTGCTTTTGTTGTTTTCTTGGTGTAGGATAGTTGTATTATCAATTATTTTTTTTATAGTGTGAATGTAGACAGGAATATTGTTGTAGATGTCTACAAATGGATGAATGGTCAGACAAATGAAACGTAAGACGTCTATTTAGTGTGGTTGATGTAAATCCAACATATATATCTTTTTTTTATTTTTGTCGGAGATACATTCTCCCAAGGGACATTTGAATTTATATATAATTTTATATTTAATCTGACATGTTTAAAAGAAAAATTGCTGCCTAAATACCCAAATTTAAATATATATATATATATATATGAAAATGATACATGAATTATGTTATATATATTTTTATGTATCAAGAAGAATTTTATACAGAAACTATTTGTCACATTTTAGTCCTTTAGTATTTGATTCAACTAAAATGATGTTTCTGCTGAGGTGACTGTACATGAAAGAGATGGGGTGCTGAGAATTTCAAATTTTTTTAATTATTTTTAAATATTTTAAATTGTGATAGAAAAACTGTCATGAAATGTAATAATTTGAATGCAAATTTATCATAGATAATTTAGAAATTGAAGCAGTTTCTATACACTTTTTAGTAAATTGCTTTCTCTTAATTTTTTTAAATCAGTTATGTTCACTCTTTATGGTAAGCAAGTAATGCCTTTAGTATATTGTTTTATAAAAGATCTCTTTTGTGTTCATATAATCTTATTTGAATTCCTCAAGGTTATCTCATATGTATTAATTGTGAAATTGAGATATGCACACACACATCATTTTCCTATATAAATTTTGTTTCTTTTTATAGAATATGAAATTATAAAATTTGTCTCTTGATTCTTGGCAGTTATTAATTTATTTTTTATTTTCATTTACACCTAAAAACTAAATCCAGCAGCAAGGGCTCTAATCAGGAAATAAATTTAGAGCAGCATAAAACCACCTCTTAATTAAGGTCAACCCTAACCTGGGGTGGTAGCACCTGTTATGGTCCCAGCTATGGGTAAATAATGCCCCCCCCCAACAAAACACTATGAAAATATAAAAATACAAGCAATACATTTTATTTTAAAAATATTACCAACAATACATATTTATAGAAAAATTACCAGCAATGCATTTTATCAGTAACTGAAGGCATACAATTACATTGTACTGGATTTACCTTTAGGCTTAGCAGGTTGACGCCTAGGGTTTCAAAATATAGGGTGCCCCCAGCCAAGGTGTATAATATTTTTGATAGTCATCTACCTTTCTTACACATGGTACCATAATGCATTGTAGACTCTAAATAAGCCTTCATTAATTTTAAGCACCCTTCATCATCCTCAGCTTCACACAAATTATTTAACTCTTTCATTTTTCTCTACTCATGAGAAGGGGGATTGAATTAGCTTCACAAGTGGAATAGACTAGCACCTATCATTATCTGAATGTGGCCTTGATTACATTTGAAATATTTAAAACTTAAGCGGGGCACAGTATGTTGCTCATATTTAGCCGAGACCATAAAATTGCATTCAAAATATTTAGGTTTCAGCATTAAATAACCCATAGAGATGTTGATGTGCCATTAAACAATCTGACATGTAGATATCAATCTGCCAAAGTCTTCTCACTCACTTCTGATAAAGTGTTTGATAAAAATCATTAAAAAAAGAGTATTATTACTTCATAAATTAATTTAATGCTTTTCTCCTTTTCTCTTGAAGACTAAGGTGTAAATTTAATGTAAAAAAGAAATGAAAATTCTCTTTAAAAATGTTAATTGAATTTCATTAGAAAGAAAATGAAGTTGGATTATAAAAAAATATTTCCTTGACCTATTTAATGATTAAAGACAACAAAATATTGACTAAAATGTTATTTTAAATATTATATAAAATAAGACCATCTGTGTTAGCTTTGAAAATTAATGAGTGAATTTATTAACTTAACATTCGTTTCCTTTCTCTCTGCATTTTTTTCGTTCTTTCTACATATTTTCTATAATGTAAATGTGTAAAAACAAAAATTAAATATTTTGAATTTTGTGTATACATAGCTTATTATATATCATATAATAATGTTCCCAAAATAACTGACATAAATTTGTAGTCTAATGACAGAGCCAATTCTTGCTTGAATTACCTCAAATGTTAACAATGTGTAAAACTGTGTTGACTGTGTGGGCTTATTTCAATGAAAACCTCTCAGAAAGATAGATCAGGCATGTTAGATAATGTGTTGTTGAAATGGCTGCCATATTCACCTAACTTGACACCTCGGGATTTTTTTCTATGGGGCTATGAAAAGCCAGGTTTATATGACCTTCTTTCTACAAGCCAGGAGGAACTTAAACAGAGAATCAATGAGGCGCTGGAGAATGTTACGCAAGACATGCTACAACATGTTTGGCAAGAGCTGTACTACCAATTTGATGTGTGTTGTCACAGGTGGTGCACATATTGACACTTTGTCTATTTGTACATGTGTCCGTCTGTCCGTCCGTTTTTCTATCTCAGCAAATCTTAAACTATCTGAAGTAACAGGTAATAATTACTGTAGTTACACACAATTAAAAATGAAATTACTCTTTTAAAGTTAAATTTACATATAAAATAGAGTGAAAGGTTTGAAAAAAAAAAACAACTTATTAAAGTTTTCTCTCTTTGTTGCAATTGATATTGTCTAATTAAACTATAAGGCTTACAGTCATATCACGTTAAATACACTGGTTCTCACTCAATCACCGAAATTAAGCAACGTTGAACCTGGTCAGTACTTAGATGGATGTCCGCTTGGGAATGCCAGGTGCTGTAAGCGTTTAAGGGATGTGTGTTGTGGTGCAGTGGATATTGGCTCGGAAAGAGAAATCAGTGAGCCGAGTTCGAATTCCAGTCAAACACTCTGCATTCACTTACGCACTGGTACCCTTGGAAAAGATATTAATCGGTCCTTTTCCTCCAGTTATGGGTTAAATAACAGGTTAGGACTTGGAACTCTGCCCTTAAACAAATCCCAATGAAACTTTCTCCATTGGGGAGAAAGCCAGCTCAACCCTGACTAGGGTGCATGCCGCTTGAACAATTAAACCATAATTAAAATTTAAGTGGGGCACAGTATGTTGCTCATATGGTTTCTTTTTTTCTCTTTTTCTAGCACATCTACTGTGATTTCTTTCAAATATTGCATCATTCATATTTCTTAATGTCTTTTAAGAGTGAGTTTATAACTAATGATAATTTTTAGAAAAAAATTTGAAGATTGGTTATGTGTACAAAGAAAGATTATGCCAAATTAAGGTGTTGAAAAAGGAGAAAATAATTTTATTTCTAAAATTCTAACTTTTACCTTCAGCATCCTATGTATGTAAAATTATGAAGGGTGATTTCTAAGCTAGTTGCGAATAAAAAAAAAAAATCTACTTTTGTTTCAAATTGAAGCCTCATTTTGTTTGCCTGGGACATGTGGTTACTCAGATATACACATTTTAGATGATAATTTTTTTTTTGGGGGGGGGGGGTATATGTATTCATTTATATTCATCCTGTATATTCATTTATAGATATCATCATCATAATAATGAGTGTATCCCTTTCATAAAAAAATGACTGCAAAATATTTTGAAAGGATTATTTCATATATATATATATATATATATATGTGTGTGTGTGTGTGTATTTAGACAGCAAATTTTCTTTTTATTTAATCTGACATGCCTAAATATATATATATATATATAGTATTTAATTGCGATAATGTTTGGTTTTTCAGTGGTTTAACTGATAAAAGGTATTTTGGCAAGCAAGTCTTATCGTAAAGTGCTCGATATCAGTGTAGGTAGAGTATTGATAAGTACAGTTTGTCTCTTTGTACTTATATATGAAATGTATGATGGTCTTTATTATAATAGTGTGGGTGTGTGTATATATGTACACATATATTTCGCTTCTCGATGACATGATTTTTATTAAAAAAAAATAAGGTACCGTTAAAGAGCAAAGACACAGTAAGAGCTTTCATAACTGGTCATAAAGAGAATGAACTAAGCCAACACTACCTTGCATTTGTCTCTTTAATGAACTAAGCCAACACCGCCTTGCTGTTGTCTCTTTAATGAACTAAGCCAACACCTCCTTGCATTTGTCTCTTTAATGAACTAAGCCAACAACCTCCTTGCATTTGTCTCTTTAATGAACCTAAGCCAACACCTCCTTGCATTTGTCTCTTTAATGAACTAAGCCAACACCTCCTTGCATTTGTCTCTTTAATGAACTAAGCCAACACCTCCTTGCATTTGTCTCTTTAATGAACTAAGCCAACACCTCCTTGCATTTGTCTCTTTAATGAACTAAGCCAACACCTCCTTGCTGTTGTCTCTTTAATGAACTAAGCCAACACCTCCTTGCTGTTGTCTCTTTAATGAACTAAGCCAACACTACCTTGCTGTTGTCTCTCTCTCCATGAATGTGACAGGAGGTAAAAACACATACACAGCTCTTTATTATAATCAGGAGACTTAAATTATATACTATTTTAATTGTACCATCAAAAACTGCTAGTAATTTAAATAATTTTGGAATTGTTACATATTCTGTCTGAGTAATCTAGAATTTTTACAGATAACTCTGTTGTTGCATTTTAAATAAATCATTAAACATAAATATTAAAAAAATATTAACATGAAACATAAGAAACACTGTTCTCACAATAAATTAATGAAATTCTGTTCTGTACGACATATTTGCTGATGCCAGGCATAAAAAATTTGGCTACTGGGATAAAAAAAATTTTTTGACTGAATCAATGCTTCTTCTTTTATGTGTAGTGTCCCTTCAAGAAGTAAACGATCATAGCCCTCCACATTTTCCTATCTCTTGTAGCTTTTAATAGCTTTTGTCTTTGTATCTCTCACAATCCCTGATATAAGGATATTGGTATACTAGTATATAGTAATATTGATATAGTATAAAAAATTTTTTTTTATCACTTCACCCCAAACAAGGCGGGGAGACTACTAGTATGCAGAGAGTTACAGAATGAAAGTAAGAGAAAAGACTGGGTACAGGGGTATTGATGAAAGGATAAAAGATGAATGGGATTCTAGACAGAAAATGGTAACTGATATTGCATTTAAATTTTTGAAGATTGTATTTGCCAGAGAAGCAAAGAAACAGTTCTACAGGCAGAAAGTGCAAGAAACTGTTGGAGTATAAGTTGCATTTGACTCATTCAATTTAATGAGACCTAGATGCCAATATAGTAGTATGTTCAAATTCATGTGGTTGAACACAAAGAAAAAAACTCCTCAGTGCAAATGCCATGAAAATATTTGTAGAAAAGACAGAGGGTAACCATGTCATGTTGGTGAGAAAGTGACTGAAGTCAAGATGCCAAGTCAGGACCGATTACATTGCAGATCCTTCTCTGAGATTTTGTCAAGAACCTCTCCAGGATGATTAGCATTAGCCATGCTGAGGGTGAGCAGGAAAGTTTGTCTATGGTGGTTAAAAGAGTGGTTTTGTTTAGGTGGCATTAAAATTTGCAAGTCATTTCCTACCCGTTGATTGGAGGTCCTTTTCAAGAGAGGTAGCCAGGTTTATTTTGTCAGTTTTAATGGACTTCCTATTCAGATGGGAATAATGGTAGTGTCATCTGCATAAATGCCTTCTTGGGAACTGTTGATATCAGATCAGAAACACTTTATGACCTAGGATAAAGCCTTGGGGAACACATTGATATTATATACTAGCAGTATAGCCCGGCGTTGCTCGGGTGTAATGAAAGGTTTAAAACTAATCCATGGTCCTGGAGCTCAGACTCAGCCTAAAGAATATTTGTGTGAAGTTTAGTGAGAATCAGATAAAAATTGTGGATTTATATAAAGGACATACAGACAGATAAACAGACACACACACAAACATCTTGCCTTATATATATATATATATATATATATATATATATATATATATTTTCTGCACTATTGTAAGAACTGCAACCTTGAAACTTCTGAATATCATTTCTTATGTCTTTGTTTATGAATATATCAAATTTAATTAAAATCGAACCACTCCTTCTATAACCTGATTCTTTCGATTATCGATTTTCAATATTTATTGGGGGTACCTCGACACAAAACCTAGCTAAGAACACTCGCAGACGCTTATAGTACAACTGTGTAAATTTTCAAAAAAATCGGTTCAGCCGTTTCGGAGTCTATAGGTAACGGATATACACTGACACACACATACACACACAGTTTCATTTATAAATAAGTTTAAATTAGATAGATAATAATGATATTGGTATAATGTTAGTATAATAATATTAATAGTGTATTGTCATCCACTTTGAGCTAATAGAATGGAAACCATGTTAGTCCTGAATTATTTTGGCCTCTTAGCTGGAAACTATGCTGATTTTATAATGTTGTACCAAATGTTTCTTAAAATGCATCCCCCCCACCAAATCTCTCTGTTGATGTGTTGTAAGGAATGAATATAGTGAGAGGTTCAACCAGTATATATCTGAAATGGAATAAATATCAAGTCTGGTTCAACTCAAATATGATGGGTGATTCTTGTTCATTTGGTTGTGCAGGTGATGTAATTGATAATAGATTGGAATTCTTAATTGGAGAACTGAGTTTGAATTCCACTCAGGTTTGTTAGATTTGGTTACATGCAAAAACCCTTGGGAAAGGCATGAATCCATCTCCTTTTCCTTCTCAGCTATAGGCTAAGTTGTAAGACTTGTATCTGGGGAAAAAAAAAATCATTATTCTCATATATTCCAGACAATCCAGATATTCCATGATTCATTAGTTGTAGGGGTACTCCATGTAATGTAGCCACAGTAAAAGTGGTGGTTCTTTGGGCACAACAGCTTGACTGAGCCCAACCGAGACAGTCGCTTGGCCCAACCCTCTCCAAGCTACAATATTCCCTCACAAAAAAAATTATAAAATAATCGTTTTTATAATCCAAAATATGTTTTAAATAATCCACAAAGAGTTAAGCCAAAAAGAGAAAACAAATCAAACAGGAGATTTTTCACTGCATAAATATAAGAGCAATTATCTGAAGCCTTATCGAACATAAATATGTCATGCACTTATCTCTAAAACCTATGTTGAAACAATTCTGAGGATGAATCCTGAATCCGCAAACTCAGCTTAGTCTAGTACAACATTGTTTGTCTATTGCAAAGAGTTTTTTGTTGCTCAGTGTTGTCGGTACCAAGTCATGCTTTGTTACCATAAAAACGGAATATCTCATTAGTCATAGTCTGGCATGACAGATATTTAAAACCTCATTGATAGGTATATAGAGTATTCTTTATTTAGCATTTCTTGTGTTAAGTAACTTTGTCTATGTCCTTAAGGACAAAAAACAAAAAAAGTTACTGAACTTAATTATAGAACACAAGAAATCATGGAACACGTATTCTGTTTCTTTGTTATTTATCTGAGAATTTCTACAACTTATTGGGAAAGATAGTAGAGTGGTTTCCTGTTGCTTTCTCAATGATTTTTAATTCAGAGTAGTTGTTCTTTTATAGCAGTACCAATAGACTTTATGCTATGTTCAATTATTACGCAGCGTTTTGTAAATTTTGGTTGGGATAGCTTTGTAATCTTTACATTGGCTGATAAATTCAAACCATACGCTCAAATAAGAATGTAGCATACCTATTACCCAATGCAGGAGAGCTCAAAATATCCTGTTATTTAACTCACAGGTTGGAGATAATAGTAAATGCATATCTGAATTTAAACTGTGCTTATTCAACTTTCTATGCTGAGCTGATCATAATTTCTGGAAATAGTGTTTTTTTTTTCTTTTTTACAAAAAACTTGAAATGGAAGCAAATGAATCAACTCTAAAGTGAAGATTTGATTTGAAATGCATCTAAAAAGCAAAACTGGATCCTTGTTACATGTTGACAAAATGAAAAGAAGACTTGATATTTCTGTAGCCTATCATGTCGACAAAATCAAGTTACATATACCTGTAAAGTTCTAATTCAATTCTACAATTTACAGAGACATAATTTAAGACCTGAAAAGTGCACGTGAAAGCTTACCTTTAGATCAATACAAAATCTTTTCCTGGATTGAGGAAAAAAAAAAAGATGAAAACTAGGTGCCACACTTCATAGACCATGTAGGTGGTGTGATACTAAGTAAGAGAAAAAAAAAATTCTGTTCTTTAAGAAGTTCTGGCTTTCCACAATTGGGTTTTTTTATATATATATATATATATAACCTGAAGTGTTATACTTTCACTCTTGATCCCATTGTTGCTTTCTGTATCTTGAGGATGTTTTATTTTCTCTCTCATGATAAACTATTCATTCTATTTCTTTGTAGCTATGGCTACAACATAGCTTCAGGCAATTTTTTTTACCAGCATTGTCATAGCAAAACTAAAACTGATAATTTTGTAATCTCTCTACTTCTACTAGTATCAGTCATAGTATTTGAATGTTATCTGCTATGACATTTGTCTGATAACAAGAGAGGTATCCCTATTGATGAATTAAAAACTTGTGGTACAGTGGATATCGACTCAGAACGAGAAACCGGGGAGCCGAGTTCGAATTCCAGTTGAATCCATTGTATTCACTTATGCGCAAATACCCTTGGGAAAGGTATTAATCCATCTATTTCTTCCAGTTATTGGTTAAATGGCAGGACAGATTGGGTTCTATAGCCTTAGTCGGCAACCAGTCTACCGCAGAAAGCAATGGCAACCTACTGCGGGATAATCTTCTGCCCAGTCAGTCATGTCTCTTTCGAGACATGATCGCCCAAGCGTGTATCACGTATGGCACTTAACTGACTGTCCTCAAAGTAATGTTGCATTTTTGTAGAAAGAATGATCAAAAGAAAGTTATTTTAAAATCATTTTTAATCAAATTAAATATCCATATTTTTAAAATTTTTTTAAAGATTTCTTCATTCTTAATTTTAGATGATTCCAATAATGTAATGAAAGACATGACTTACCATGGAATTCAAAACAAGCACGAATGTGTCTTGCCTGCAAGATAACAAAAAAGAAAGATGGCAGCTATTGAAGACACAATTTATACGTGCCTATCTCATCCAAAACAAGATGATATTTGCACACATAAAATTTTGGCTGTCTTGGAATGGCATAAAAAATGGGTGCTAGCGCTCAGGATTTTTGGTGGATTGTGTATGTTGAAGGATTAACAGTCAGTCTGACAAGAGGAAGTAAGAGCAGCTTAGTTGGTGTCTGCTTCACAACTGCCCTGGGCCTAGAAATGGAAACCTGAAATCCATTTCCTTGAGGTGATCAAAGAAAGAAAAAGAAACTGCTGGCCTGCCTGCAAGCAACCTTCCACTGCACTTTTTGGTCTCCCCAATCATCATTTATTTTTTTAATACTACAAAATATAGTCTCATATTTTTTTAATCAGAATATTATTAGACTGTCCTGGTTCACACTCCACCCACGTCTATTGAACAGGTTAAGAGGCTCATCCCTTGTTCCCTGTTTAGGATGTGGTTTCCGGCTTTTCTCTTTTTCAATCTTCTCACTATTACGTAGCCCCCTGCACATCAGTAGCATTATCGCCTTGCTCGGGGTGATATGATTAAAAAATATATATATATATATATTTTCAAATAAAACTCCAAAAATTACATATGCCATATGGCCATTTCAGCGAGGAAAAACCTCCCTTCTTCAGTGCCAAAATTCATTTATTATACAAATACAGTAGAAAATTCATTTACTGGAAGTTTACTCAAAAAGAAAATCATGCCCAGAACTTTACATAAAAGAAGAAAAAAGTAAGATAAAATAAGAAAGAATAATGATAGAGGTGTTAAAAAAAAAAGAGAGTAGATTATGTTAGGTTGTCATCTAAATATTGATACAGAGGGTAGAGAAGAAGGGGAACAGAAGAGAGACAGCGAAAAGGATTCAAGACTCTATCATTGAAAATTATATTTAGATTACATTTATGTTAAGAAATCAAAAATTAAGATTGCTGTAGGAAAGTATGTGGGGGGAAAAGGAAAAAGAAAGAAAAAGAAAACAATGGGGTAGACAGGGAAAGAGTTAAAGAGATAGGGAGGGAAAAAGAAGAAAAAATGAAATCATGCCAGACAGCCATCAAAAGGAATGCCAGCTAAAGGAAAGTGGGAAGAACGGGGTAGATATATAAAATAGAAAAAGGGAAATAGAGAAAAAGTTAACATTATATAATATTTGGCTCTGCCAAAATTTTTTCAAAAATGTTTCTATTTAAAATAAATAACGTCTTACTATTGTAGGAATAAAATTACTTTAAATCCCACTACTAGAATAAAACAGGAGGTGCAGGAAAGTAATTATTGCATTGGAGGGGTTCTAATGAGAATTTTGATAAATATGTACACATATGCATATCTACACATAAAAATTTATAAAGAAAATATATGAATGCACAAAAATATAATGGAAATTACATAATATAGAAAGCTTGTTATAGGGAATAATAACAATATAGATAATTGTAGTGTAGATCATAGATTCCCTTAAGTTATCTCACTATGTCAAGTTGATTATTGATATGAATGAACCACTAAAAGGATAGATGAAAAAAAATTTAAATGTAAATTTTATGTAGGGGAAGCATTTGAGGATCTGGAAAACAAATTCAGAATTTGTGATTAGTTGATGTCTAAAATCATGGGTTTGGAAAATATAAGGGTTAAAAGTTAGATCTGTATAGTCATTTTTAATTAATACTCTAGTGATTAGGAAGAGGAAAAGAAAGCTTCTATCAGACATAGATTAATTTTGGATTACTTTTAGGAAGGTTGTTATATTATAATTTAAAAATTTAGATTTGTGGCGGCATTTGCTTATGAATTCCTTACATATGTTTAAAAGATTTTGTTTAGGACACTTTATTTTAATTTTTTCAACAAAACATAGATTAGATCTATCGTAAAGGTTTTTGGAGGTGCAGGCTGAACCTATCAGTTTCCAATTTACTATGGAGTTTAGTCTCTCTTTTTTCATTTCCCAAAATCTTTGAGAAAGGAATGTTTTGAAATCTTAGATTGGGGTTAGAAAAAGAGTGTAATCTACCAAACTTATATTGGTATTTCTGCAGGTGAATTCAAACAATGTTGCTACACTTACAATCTTTTTCTAACCCCAATCTAAGATTTCAAGCATCCCTTTCTCAAAGATTTTGGGAAATGAAAGAAGAGAGACTAAACCCCAAAGTAAATTAGAAACTGACTTTTGCCATCCTCATTCACTATATCTCCATGATTAGTTATTTTTTGGCTATGTCAGTTAACCTTGCCAACAGTACCTTCTGAAGATATGTTGGCCTGAAAGGATTCCTAAAGGTTAAGAAAATAATGTCTTACCAATTTAAATCGGTATTTATGTTCTGTGGTATCAAGTCCTTGCTTTTATATATAATACATTTTACCCTCTCTAGGAGCACAGCTATGTTATTTTATAAGCAGCAGCAACTACTGTGAAGTTAAAATGAATACATTTTAGATCCATCTTAGTGTAAACATTTATTTTCTCATTTGATTTTAAATAGACTCTTTTTTTTTGTGGGGTGGGGATTTATCTTTTGGAATGAGCTTGATAAACTTACCAAATATATGACTTCTTTTTTAATCATTTCACCCCAAGCAAGGCAGTGTTACTGCCACTGTTGCACAGAAGGTTACATAAAGGGAACATGATGAAAATGAAGGGTAGGTTATAGAGGGTGACAGGAAGAGGTTAATAGAAGGATGAGAATAAAGGTGAGATGGGGGTGGAGTGGGTAGAGAAAATAGCTTGAGGGAAAGTATGTGAGATAGGGGATGACTATTCATCTTACATTTAAATTCTTGGAGATTGTAGCTGTTTGGGAAGCAAGTATATGAAAGGGAATTCCACAGAAGTGCAAGAAAAGAAGCTGTTAGAGTAGAAATTGCGGTTACATTTTATCGGTTTCACTGTAAAAGGGTGGGACAGTTGCTAGTCTAGTGGCTTGAGTAAATTCATGCATAGGGGGCACCAGTGAGCTAAGTTCATTGGAGCAGAAGCCATGAAAGTATTTGTAGAAGAGACACAGGGAAGGCACATCATGCTGGTAAGAGTGGCTGCAACGGAGCTGCCAAGTCTAGATCGATGCCATTACAGATTCTTCGTTGAATTTTATCAAGAGGTGAATAGAAGGGGCACCCGACCAGATGTGGCAGTAGTATTCAATACACCAGCAGATGGTAGATTTATATATGTGCAGGATGGACTCAGACGGGAAAAGCTTCCTGGCCCTCTACAGTGAACCAACTTTCTTGGTAGCAGATTTATAAAAGTTGTACAAACTAATGTTTTGAAGTTGGGAAAATGAAATTTTAAGATTTATTTTTAAAATTAAAGGTAGTATTGATTTTTAAACAAATGCTACATATCAGCTTATCACATTGTCATTGGTCTTGACCAAATTTACTTCTCTTTAGTTCCCATTTTCAACAAAATATGTACATTTCTTTTTCGAAATTGAAAGGAATATTTTTGCTGCTGATTTTAAAATATTTACATTATCTTGATTCTGTGGCATTAATTTTGACTGCTGCCTGAGTGATTTTTCCCAACAATAAAAATAAAATAAAACTTCATTATTAACAGCTTTTGAACTTTAATAAAAATCAAAAATATAGTTCTCACACCTTCCTGATAAAACACAAACCACTTTCTTTTCTTCTTTTTTTTTCTTCATGAAAAGGTAAATGAAATAGATGCAAAGGACCCAAATGTATTATGGCATCATTTGAACAATGACCCCAAGATTAATATCACATTTTCTTACCTGTGTATTAAAACTTCTAAATGGTTTCTTATTACCTGTGATTGTCCTCACACATGTTCTCAAACTATTATTTTCTATCCAAACTTGGAGGCCATCATGCATGATCGAATACTGAGTTTGTACATTCTATTATACTTCCTTAATCAGTTGTTTTCCTGCACTTCCAACCCACACAAAATCTTACCCAGACTCTTCTGCATTCTTTTCATCTTCGTCATTAGAAGGAAAAATATAAAGTATGTTTTTGCTTGAGTTTCATGTAAAACTATTATTTATGTGCAGTGACGCTTGGCATCATAAAACCACTTTGCATGCAGGCTTGTAAAAGGCTATAAAAGAATAGTCAAGTTTGTTAAATATCTCAGAATTGTAACATTTAATGTAAAGTAGAATTTATTAAATATATAAAGCTTTTGATTGGAGTGAATCATTACATATATCAGAACAAATGACTTAGAATAATAGATGCCAAAATTTGTTGTACATTTAACATGTAAAATATATAGAGCAAATAAATTTATTCATTTAATAATGCTACAAAAAAATGAAATGTTTTCAGTTCTTAAGTTAAGGCATTCACTTATTGAATCAATTGCTAAGTCAGCTGATAAGAAAGTTGGTTCACTGTTGTGAGAAATAATTTTTCTCTCAGAATCTTTTCTTTTTTTTCTTTTTTTCTTTTTTTTTCTTTTTTCTTTTTCTTTCTTTTTTCTTTCCTTTTTTCTTTTTTCTTTCCTTTTTTTCTTTTTTCTTTCCTTTTTTTCTTTTTTCTTTCCTTTTTTCTTTTTTCTTTTCTTTTTTCTTTTCTTTTTTCTTTCCTTTTTTCTTTCCTTTTTTCTTTCCTTTTTTCTTTCCTTTTTTCCTTTTTTCTTTCCTTTTTTCTTTTTTCTTTTCTTTTTTCCTTTTTCTTTTCTTTTTTTCCTTTTTTCTTTTCTTTTTTCCTTTTTTCTTTTCTTTTTTCCTTTTTTCTTTTCTTTTTTTCCTTTTTTCTTTTCTTTTTTCCTTTTTTCTTTTCTTTTTTCCTTTTTTTCTTTTTTCCTTTTTTCTTTTCTTTTTTCCTTTTTTCTTTTTTTTTTTCCTTTTTTCTTTTCTTTTTTTCCTTTTTTCATAAGCATTTCATTCCAAGCAAGGCAGAAATGCCACTGGTGCACAGGGGGTTACAGTAATAGGAAAAAGGTACAGGGGATGTCAAAGAAAAGATAAGAGATGGCAGTTGACATTGCTTTGCATTTTAAACTTTTGGAGATTGTAGTTATCAGGGAAGCATGCAAATAGAAGTGAGTTCCACAAACAGAAAGTGCGAGAAAAGAAACTGTTAGAGTATGAGAGGAGGCTACATTTAACTAGTTCTACAATAAAAGGGTGGGACTTTGATGCCAATCTTGTAGCATGAATAAATACACATGATTGGGGTACCAGGGGAAAGAAATCTCGTCAGAGTATTTTCCATGAAAATGCTTGTAGAAAAGACAGAGAAGCCACATTACATCAGTGAGAAAGTGACTGAAGGTGGGCTGCCAAGTCAGGTTTGATTATATTGCAGATCTTCCTTTGGATTTTGTTGAGAACCTAAAGATGAAGAGTCAGAGTACTTGACCAGATATGGCAACAGTATTCAATGCACAGACAAATGGTAGATTTATAAATGTGCAAAATGGATTCTGACAAGAAAAACATCCTTCCTAGCAGTAGATACAGCTATAGATTTGACGTAGTCATTTCATTTGAGGTCATTTGAGAGAGTGGGGCCAAGGAGGTGCAGTGTGTTGCTCTCTAGAAGACTAGTGTCATCCATTCTAATGGTAGACAGGTATGATTATCTAAGGTCGTTAAAGGGGAGCAGCTTCATTTTGGAGGCATTAAAATTTACCAGATATTTCCTACCCAATTCAATCACAGATTGGAGGTCCTTTTGAAGTACAGCAGCTAAGTTTACTTTGTCAGCCTTGGCAGACTTATTACAGAGACTGCTATAAAGAGTGGTGCCATCTACATAGACACTAACTTGGGAATTGATTACATCAGGAAGATCATTAATGAAGATCAGAAAAATTCTAGGACCTAGGATAACACCTTGAGGGATGTCTGCATTTGTATAAAAGGATCTGGAGGCCTGCCCATTCAAAACAACCTTCATTTTATGATTTGATAGGAATGGCTGGATTAAATCAATCGTCCATAAATATAGCTCTGAAGCTTGCACATAAGGTCAGCATGCCAAACCCTGTCAGATGCTTTCAAGATATCAAGAGCAACAGCTTGAGCTTCACAGTTCTTATCAAGAATCTGGTATATATCTTCAGTGATGGTTGTTAGCACATCAGCGGTAGACCTGGTGAAACAGAAGTCATATTGTTTGTCAGAGAGAAGGTTGTGAAATGTTAGATGCCTATTTCAGCATTGATAATAACCTTGAATACCTTGCCAAAAAGAGGTAAGAGACAAATAGGGTGATAATTAGAGGAGTCAGAGGGCTCTCCAGAGTTCTTAAAAACAGAAACTATAGAGGAGGACTTCCAATAAGCAGGAAGAAGTGAGGCAATATTTATAGAGTTTGGATAGGACTGAAGCCAGCTCAGGGGCACATTTCTTCAGGTCAATGGCTGGAATTCAATCACCTTTGTTTGCCATATAGGAGTTTATGTCTAACATTTGTCCATGCTTATAAATATTGCTGCCACATATCATCCTGAGCTCCTGCTATTTGCTTTGAGCTTTTTGATAAAGTCCAAAGAATCAGCAATATTATTGGTCTTAATCTGGTGTCTCGACTTCAGTCACTTTCCCACCACCATAAGGTTGCCGCTCTGTGCCTTTTCTATAAATATTTTCATGGTAATTACAGACAAACTGGTTAAATGTAGCCATAAGTCCTATGCTAACAGTTTTTCTTGCACTTCTCACTTGTGGGACTCCTTTTCAGTTGTACACTTTCTAACTTTAATCTACAAAAATTCAAATGCAATGTCAATCACTATCTACTGTCCTCCTGTTTATTCTTTCCTCTTCCCACTTGTTATTAATGTTTCTGTTGCTAATTCTTCCATACACTGTTTCCTCTGTGTCTTAGTGGCTTTACTGCCTTGCATGGAGTGATACTGATTTAAAACAAATATATGTCTATTTAGGTTGTACATCTTCATTCAAACCTGTTTTATTGAATAATATAGACATCTAGGTCACTTACTCACCATCATAAGGTTACTTTTCGGTGGTCATTGTTTGGATAAGTTCTTTGCTTTTGTCTAGAAACTTCATGAATTTATGCACAAAACTAGACTTGCATTTCGTTATCATCAATCTGACTAGATGTAGCTGTAAGTTCTATGTTAATAGTTTCATTTCTTGCACTTCTTGCCTGTGGAACTCCCTTCTAGCTCTATGCTTTCCAGCTAACTTTAATCTGCAAAAATTTAAATGCCATGTCAATTGCTCTCTTATTGATTACTCTTTTCTCTTTCTGCTCACTAAGTAATGAAAGGGTATTTCCACTTATATGCAAATACCCTTGAGAAAGGTATAAATCCGTCTCTTCCCTCCAGTTATGGGTTAAATAATAGGACAGATTGGGTTCTGTAGCCTTGGTTGGCAACCAGTCTACTGCAGAAAGTAATGGCAACCTACTGCGAGATAATCTTCTGCCCAGTCAGTCATGTCTCTTCCAAGACATGATCGCCCAAAGTGTGTATCACATATGGCACTTAACTGACTGAATTGTTTTTGTACCCAATTCTTCCAAACCCTGTAATCCCTTGTGTTTTAGTGGCTTTACTGCTTTGCTTGCAGTGATACCAATTTAAATAAGTTATAATAGATAAATTAGTAAACTCAATACACACATAAAACCAAATATAATAAAATCAACGACAAATGATTAAATAACAAATAGCAGGTAAAAAGTTAACAACTTTATAAATTAACTACAAATAACCACATTCAGATCACAATTATTTATACTTCATAACCTATAGAAAAATTTAAAATTTAAATTTTAACTGTTATCACCTACCCAATGACCATTAGGGTAATACAATAAACTTTTCTACATATAATGGGTCACTGACTAGCCTATATCAGTCAGTTAAGTGCCATACGTGAAACACGCTTGGGTGATCATGTCTTTTTCGAGACATGACTGACCGGGCAGAAGATTATCCTGCAGTAGGTTGCAAATGCTTTCTGCGGTAGACTGGTTGTCGACCAAGGCTATAGAACCCAATCTGTCCTGCTATTTAACCCATAACTGGAGGGAAGAGATGGATTAATACCTTTCCCAAGGGTATTTGTGCGTAAGTGAATGCAATGGATTCAACTGGAATTTGAACTCGGCTCCCCGGTTTCTCGTTCTGAGCCGATATCCACTGTACCACAATGCACATCCTATATACACAACAGATATAGCTTTAAGACTGAATTTACTCAAGCAACAAGATTAGCAACTAGGTCCCACTCTTATACTTTTTCTCACACGTTCCGCCTGTGGAATTCCCTTCCATTTACTTGCTTCCTTGACAGCTACAATCTGCAAGAATTTAAATGTAAAGTCAATAGTCATCTCCTATCTCACTGACTTGCATCCTCTCTCTCATGCTCCATTCTCCGTCCACTCCACTCTCATCAGTATTCTCATCCTTCTCTTACCCATTTCCTGACACCCCCTGCAACATGTCATTCTTTCTCATAACTTTCTTCCAATGTAACCCCCTGCAAAACAGTGGCAGTAAAATGGCTTTGCTTGGGGCGATATGATTATAAAAAATATAAATGTTAAGGCAGCTGAGAAATTTTTTGTTTAATCCACCTTTCTATTCCCCATATATATATATTTTAACCATTTCAAGGAAAATATTTGGTACAAGGAAATATTTGGTATTCATTTACTGAACAGCCAGTACTACATTGGGAACTTTATAAAATCTTTTTCTTAAAACAATTTTTTTTTTCTTAGGAAAACAGGTTTCTGAAGTCCAGTAGCTATTATCATGCTTTCTAGTATTGATGGGGGTTTTCTTTCTAAATTTTTATTTGAACTAGTGTGTAATGATGACATCTTAATTATGTCATTATTTTCTCTTTCAGTTACATGTGCTGTCCATTTTAGTTGTTGCTGCTGTTGGTAGTCCTTAAGTTATCTGATGTCTATCATTTGGTACAGTTCTTTGTTAGTGATTCTGTAGCACACTTCTATGATGTTCAAAGAAAGATGACCTTTTACCTAGACTCTTAGGCTTTACTCACTCAAAGCATTTTTTCTCTTTCAGTTGCATGTACTATCCATTTTAGTTGTTGCTGCTGTTGGTAGTCCTTAAGTGATATGGTTTCTGTTATTTGGTACAGTTCTTTGAGATTCTGTAGTGCCAGTCCAGAATGTTCAAAGAAGGATGACCTTTTGCCTAGACTCTTAGGCTTTACTCACTCAAAGCCTTTTTTTCACTATTGATGGGGTTTTCTTTCCTAATCTTGGTAGTCCTCAAGTGATGTGGTTTCTGTTATTTGATACAGTTCTTTGTTTGTGATTCTGTAGTGCCAGTTCACAATGTTCAAAGAAGATGGTTCTTTGCAAAGACTCTCAACCTTTTTCACCATTGATGAGGTTTTCCTTCATAATCTTGGTAGTCCTCAAGTGATGTGGTTTCTGTTATTTGATACAGTTCTTTGTTTGTGATTCTGTAGTGCCAGTCCAGAATGTTCAAAGAAGATGGTTCTTTGCAAAGACTCTCAACCTTTTTCACCATTGATGAGGTTTTCTTTCCTAATCTTGGTAGTCCTCAAGTGATGTGGTTTCTGTTATTTGATACAGTTCTTTGTTTGTGATTCTGTAGTGCCAGTCCAGAATGTTCAAAGAAGATGGTTCTTTGCAAAGACTCAACCTTTTTCACCATTGATGAGGTTTTCTTTCCTAATCTTGGTAGTCCTCAAGTGATGTGGTTTCTGTTATTTGATACAGTTCTTTGTTTGTGATTCTGTAGTGCCAGTCCAGAATGTTCAAAGAAGGATGACCTTTTGCCTAGGCTGTCAGGTTTTACTCACTCAAAGCCATTTTCACAATTGATTAGGAAGCAGTTGTATACACATAACAATATGAATTGGCATTTCTGCTTAGGACCAAAGTGTAGTATCTGTGTATTCTGTCTAAGCTCAATGTCACTCCTCTAGCACTTTGTCTCAGATCTGTGTAGTGTCTGTTTTCTACTTAATATCTTTGCAAGTTAATTATATTATGCTGCTCAAACAAGATAACATTAAACTCATGGATATATAACTCACCTGATAACTTCCAGGCATGATATTTACATAAAATAGGATTCATTTGTTATTAATTTGCTTATTTTATTTTTATATTGTTGCAGTAAAAAGTTAAACCAATTGAATGTCTTTTACCTTAATGTCTCATAATGCTTAAATTTTTGTTTTAACTATTTCTCTTCTCATATGTGCATTGTGGTGCAGTGGATATCCGCTTGGAATGACATCTCAAGAATCCGAGTTCAAATTCCAGTTGAATTCATTGCATTCACCTACGCACAACATACCCTTGGGAAAGGTATTAATCCATTTCTTCTCTCCAGTTATAGGTTAGATAATAGGACAGATTGGGTTCTATAGCCTTGGCTGGCAACCAGTCTACCTCAGAAAGCAATGGCAACCTACTGCAGGATAATCTTCTGCCCAGTCAGTCATGTCTCTTTCGAGACATGATCGCCCAAGCATGTATCATGTATGGCATTTAGCTGACTGACTTCTCATATAGAATAAATTGCAAAGTAGGTGGGTCCCTCCAGCATTGAATGGTAGCCAGACTAGAAGAAGGTAACAGGAAATCATTTTATTATTCTACTGTCTTTCCTAAACAGTCATGACAATTCATACATGAAGAAAAGAATTCTGTGGAGTCATGAACCCCCAACACCATGAAGGAACATGGCATTAAAAAAACTTGTCACAGTAGAATTGTCCCCCTTCATCTCAGTTGGTGACATTACAAAATCGAAGATTCAACCTGTAAAATTCTGCAGTTTTTATTTTTATTTTTTTTATCTTGCCTAAAACTTGTTTGATAGTTTGCTTTTTTGTTTTGTCGTATCAACCATTTCCAGGTTAATTAATGCCAAAATCTGTCATAATTGATCAACAATAAATGCATAGACATAAGCCTGGTTTCCACTAGAATAAAAAACAAAAACAAAAACAGACACACGTCTAAATTACATTTGGGTTAAAAATAAACTGGTAGCACCCACTCGTTTTTTTTTTTTGTTGGGGGTGGTTAATCTTCTGTAGATTAAGCCAATTAATGTGCTCTTACTCCCCCCCCCCAACCACAATCGACAGAATGAGAAACTTGTTTGGGTCAGCACCTAATCTGTGTGTTTTGCATTAAGCCAAATAAAAATATATGAAGCATTCTGAAAAGAAAGTTATATACTGGCAGACAGCAATTTACAAGCAAAGATGAATTTTGCACAGTATCAAGAATAACATTAGAATCTTAAATGTGGTTCATGAATACTTCCTATTGAGACACCAGTTCCCATACAATCTCTGAAGTTAAGCAATGTTGAGCCTGATCAGTACCTAGATGGGTGACCACTTGAGAATACCAGGTAATGTAAGCTTGGATATGTAGGTGATGTAATGAACAATGGCTCAGAATTATCAGAGAGCTGAGTTCCAGTTGGGTTCATTATATCCATTTATGGGCAAATATCCTTAGGAAAGGAATGAATCCACCTCTTCTCCCACCAGCTATGGGTTAATTAATAAGACTTGTATCACTAAACCAGTTATCAAAAAACAAATAGTGTTCATAATATTTAGATATTAACATAAAATAACCTGTAGCAGTTGCTATACCATTAAACAAACAACCTTGAATATGAAGAAAATATAACCACTAACATAGATTTTACTATAATATTTGATGACACTATTTTCAAATTTGTTAAATAAAGTATGCCTTTGTAAACTTGACACATGTTCTGTAATTTATAATCTTTAATCATGAAATGTCCTTTATAATTTGTGTGTGTGTGTGTGTATATATATATATATATATATATATAAAAAATAAATGGAACTTTGTGTGTGTCCGTCACCTATAGACTCCGAAATGGCTGAACCAATTTTCTTGAAAATTTACACAGTTGTACTATAAGCATCTGCAAGTGTTCTTAGCTAGGTTTTGTGTCAAGGTACTCTCGATAAATATCAAATCGATAATCAAAAAAATCGGGTTATAGAAGGAGTGGTCCGATTTTAATCAAATTTGATACACTCATAGTCAAAGACATAAGAATGATATTCAGAAGTTTCAAAGTTGCAGTTCATACAATAGTGCAGAAAATCAATTATATATAAAAGGCAAGATGTTTGTGTGTCTGTATATCTGCCTGTATGTCTGTATTTTTTCAGCTCTTAATATTTTAGTTTTTGCTTCAGGTTTGGCTCTAAGTAGGTATAATTGTAGTTCTTAGTCTCAGCCATGATACCATTTACTCAGAGGACTTATTTAGCCTTCAAAATTCAGTTTATGATGAAAAAAACTTATTTGGTATCGATACCAGGAAATCAAAATTTGACTTACATCCATTCATTTTTCTTTCAATCTGCAGTTTTGCTTTGACTGGAAACAACTATTGCTTTTTAGTCTTTTATGCCAACGTCCAAAGAGTCTGAGCTCCAGGACCATGGATTAGTTTTAAAGCTTTCATTACACCTGAGCAACGCCAGGCTATACTGCTAGTATATATATATATATATATATATATATATAATGAGAAGAGAGATAGTGGCACACACATGGTGTTAAATAAAACAAAGTAGTTTATTAAATCAGCTTTTTCAATTTGTTTATGTTGAACAAATAGGCAAATACTTATGAAAATATATTGTTTTTTCTTTCTTTGGATATTCTATTATTTTGTTTGTTACAATTTGTTCTTAATTACTTGGCGTACCTTTTTATACATCCACACACACATATGAGACGTGTTAACATCCACGCACGCACACACACACGAGACGTGTTAACATCCACGCACACACACACACGAGACGTGTTAAGAGCAGCTTTGTTTTTAATCAGTTTAAAATTCTTTAATAGCAGCCTGTATAAATTTGATACATAAGTGTGTGTGTGTATATATATATATATATATATATATATATATGTAGTCATCCGCAGACAGATCTGTTTCACTGTATCACAGCTCATCAGTACGGTTAGACAGCCGATTGCTTTTTACCCAGGATTGAAACCTGACCGAATTGGCGTCAGTCAGTGATTCTACCTCTGAGCTACGGGCACTCAGTAGAAGGAGGCAGACTTTTTAGCGTGTATATTATCATTATACATGCCCAATAGCTGAAAGTGTTCTAATCCATTGCTGAATGAATGATGCATAGAAGTCAGAGTAGCTACTGTTTTTCAAAGTCTACCATTCTTCCAGAGTGCTCAATCAGGGTGTGAGAGCGTAAATAGTCATCCACAGACAGACCTGTTTTGCTGTATCACAGCTCATCAGTATGGTTAGATAGCCAATTGCTTTTTACCCAGGATTGAAACCCAACTGAATTGGCATAAGTCGGCAATTCTACCTTTGAGCTACGGGCGCTCAGTAGAAGGAGACAGACATTTTAGCGTGTATATTATCATTATACATGCCCAATAGCTGAGAGTGTTCTGATTCATTGCTGAATGAACGATACACGCACATAGTATTGAATTATAATGGTGTTTAATTCCAAAATTGTAGATTTTTCAGTCATTTACTAAGGAGTCATGTTTGGTGAGCAGGTGTTTTGTCATAAAGTGCTCAATATCACCATAGTGTTACTAGAATTAATATGGAGAGGTTTTTCACTTAATTATATTGTTTCAGACATGCCAAAGTTTCTTGAAGGCATCATTATGGTCTGTTCACTCTTTAAAGATTTTGTTTATTCTGCTGTTACTTTCCAATGTTTTCTGTATTTATATGAACTTTGGTATAATTTCCAATGTTTTGCTTGCTGAATTTATATTTATTAAATGGTGTAGGCCATTATATATATTTTTCATTGCTTTTTATTGTTCTGACTTCTTAGCATAATTGGTTGATGTAGAGTTTATATCTTGATATATATGCACGCACACACATACATACATACATACATACATACATACAAAGGAAACAAACAGATAAGGACAGTTATATGTAGTTTGGTATTAATAAATAAGAATTGGCAAATGTTTGTACTGATTCTTTTACTAATCAATCATGAAACCATTTTTCTTGTCTTTTTACATTTGAAACTTGGACAGTAGTATTGGTTTTCACCAACCATCATCAAACTAGATTAAATGCACATGATTAAGAACAGATATTAAATTTATAACAAAAATTTTATCTGATTGTCATACACAATATAGACATTAGTATAGTGGATTTCAAACTTTTTTCTAGCTGCCACACATTTGGCTTCCAGGCTACACCCCTTATCACCACTCCTGGTGTTTTATATCCATATGA
Source organism: Ascarosepion bandense (assembly GCA_037127315.1). Classification (NCBI taxonomy): domain Eukaryota; kingdom Metazoa; phylum Mollusca; class Cephalopoda; order Sepiida; family Sepiidae; genus Ascarosepion; species Ascarosepion bandense. The sequence continues at coordinate 1,165,345 of JBBBDQ010002008.1, forward strand.
AAAGAATTCTTTCTTATAATTAGGTATACTACAAAACAACTGCGTTGTGGTGCAGTGGATATATATTTTTTTTTTCTTTTTTAAATCATATCACCCCAAGCAAGGCGATAACACCACTGATGCGCATGGGGCTACATAAGGGTAAAAAGAATGGTAAAAAGAATGGAAAAGAGAAAGCCGGAAACCACATCCTAAACAGGGAACAAGGGATGAGCCTCTTCACCTGTTCAATAGACATGGGTGGAGTGTGAACCGGGCGATAGTTTAGTCTATCTACTCCAATTGAAAAAAAAAAGAAAAGAGTGAAAAGATTGGAAAAGAGAAAACAGGAAGCCACATCCTAAACAGGAAACAAGGAATGAGCCTCTTCACCTGTTCAATAGATGTGGGTGGAGTGTGAAATGGGCAATAGTAAATTGGCTCAGAACAAGAAATCGGGGAGCCGAGTTTGAATTCCAGTTGAATTCATTGCATTGGGAAAGGCATTAATCCATCTCTTCCTTCCAGTTATGGATTAAATAACAGGACAGATTGGGTTCTATAGCCTTGGCTGGCAACCAGTCTACCGCAAAAAGCAATGGCAACCTACTGCGGGATAATCTTCTGCCCAGTCAGTCGTGACTCTTTTGAGAGATGATTGCCCAAGCGTGTTTCACGTATGGCACTTAACTGACTGACTGACAAAACAACTAATCTATCACTGTATACATTCACATGAATTTTGGCTTTTCTTAGATGCCATTAGATAAGATGTTACTAGGTAAACATCCCCAGCTATATTAGGCCTACAAACCTAGAGCAATGGTCTTTGGTTGTGTGATCTGGCTGGTGTGTGCTCTTCTGTCCAGATAATGTAAAAATATAAACAGGCATTCAGACTTTCCTTGCATTCACTTACACGCAAATACTCTTGGGAAAGGTATTCATCTGTCTCTTCCCTCGAGTTATGGGTTAAATAACTGAACAGACTGGGTTCTATGGCCTTGGTCAGCAACCAGTCTACCGCAGAAAGTAATGGTAATCTACTGCAGGGTAATCTTCTGCCCAGTCAGTCATGTCTCTTTGGAGACATGATCACCCAAGCGTGTATCACATATGGCACTTAACTGACTGACTAAATATAATAGTTAGAAACATAATTAAAACTTCTACTGGGCATAAAGTGGGGGATCGGCTTTCTGTTGCTATGAAGTAATAAAATGATTTTCCCACTAATTATACTTAATGTAATATAATCTATGTCTTCTCCCTCCCGCTATGAGTTAAATAGCAGGACAGATTGGGTTCTATAGCCTTGGTCGTCAACCAGTCTACCGCAGAAAGTAATGGCAACCTACTGGGGGATAATCTTCTGCCCAGTCAGTCATGTCTCTGTCGAGATATGATCGCCCAAGCATGTATCACGTATGGCACTTAACTGACTGAATGAACATAATAGTTGGAAAAAATTAAAGATTCTACTGGTCATAAAGTGGGGAATCGGTTATCTATTGTTATGAAGTAATAAACTGATCCCCTACTAATTACTATTTAATCATATAATACATCTCTTCTCCCTCTAGCTATTAGTCAAATAATAGGACAGATTGGGTTCTATAGCTTTGGTCGGCAACCAGTCTATCACAGAAAGTAATGGCAACCTACTGCAAGATGATATGATCACCCAAGCGTGTATCACATATGGCACTTAACTGACTGTTATTGTGTAACTTATGTTAGTTTTATATGTTCCTTCAGTGCTAGTGGTTAGATTTTTGTCATGTAGAATTTCTACATAATGAAAAATTACAACTTTAATACTACTCTGCTGCTTTATTTCTCTTCATTGTCCAAGCCTTCTTGATTTTTCTAAGTAACAAAGAGTCTGAGCTCCTGGACCATGGAATAGTTTTAAAGCTTTCATTACACCCAACCAATGGCGGGCTATATTGCTAGTAAAGAATAAATTGAGAACAAACAACCTTTTTGATCTTCATAAGACATTAAGTATGCCAAATATAGTGTTTACCTAAAACTGAATCTTGTGATTGCATTTTGCTTTCTTTCTTCAGTGCAAAAGAAATCCAAAATTGTTTTTGATAATCTATGATAGATAAAATTTTGGTTATATGAAAAATTTGCCCCCTTAAAAAAAAAAAAATTATTCAAAACCAGAAAAATATTTTTACATTTTTAGGATGTGTGTGTGTGTGTGTGTGTTGTTTTTTTTTTTTTTTTTTTTTTAGATAATAATGATTTAGTGATACAAGTCTTACTAATTAACCTGTTGCCTGGGGATTTAAGAGATGGATTTATACTTTTGTTGAGAGTATTTTCTTGTACTGAATTCTCAATAACAGACCCAAGCCTGACCTGAATGTAAATTAGAAATACTTTTTAAGGTTTATATTTCCAGAAAGTTACACTAATTTCAGAAAGCAGTTGATATTGGTTAAAAAAAGAAAACAGATAATGGAAAACTTAACATCATTCAAAGAACTGGTTCTGTCAAATTCCGTAATTTTAGTAACTAGTCTGAGTGAACTCATTGCAATAAAATATCCAACAGTGACGCTCAGAACTAAACTTTTATCAAAAATCTCTTCAGGTAGATTATTTAAGAATTCTATTTATTTCTGTGCAGAGCAACTTTCAACTCTGATGTCAGTGTTCCAAAATGTACAAATGAAAGGGAAATCTACTTTGTTTGAATTAGATATTTCAAACTTACCATAATATCAGCTTGAAAAATGCAATCATCATCAGAAATGTTTTTAAGTTTGAAAAATTCTTTTTATCATTTTAGAAAATACCATTTATAAATTATCTTTAGCACATTCTTTCTTGTAAGGAATTTAATTGCAGTCAATGTGAAATACTTGAAAAAAAAACAGTATGATTTTTAGAAATATTTTTAGAATTGATCTCTGAAAGTGATCCTCCAACAGATTATCTCCCTTTGTAACATGAACTCTCTACAAATAACTATAAAACTGTAGATCATTCTTGACTACAAAGAAATGCACTTAATCAGTAGATGAGAATAGCAGCTAATTTTTCTGTGTATGTGTGTGTGTGGTTTCTTATTACAACTAATGCATCATATATTTACCTCTCACTCTGATTATGTTTTCATCTTCTATTTGATTTATAATGATTACTCTTGTTGCAAAGCTTTTATCAGATTTGTCATTATTGGTCAATAAGATTTCCACTTTGCTTACTTCTATTACTGTTGGTATCTTACTATTGAGATTTACAACCTCTTCAGACAATTGCATTTGATATTTTGCTAATGTGTTTTCCCTATTTACTCACTCTTAAAAAAATGTTACACTGGCAAATTCCATTGTATTCTCTTTTGACTTAATAAGCATTGTTTATACTATTGTCCTCATCTTTATATTCCCAACATTATGGTCATTGTACATATGCTGGAATTTCAAACTGACCTTTTTATTTAATCTCCTGGAGTAAATTTTTTTAGTTCAACGTACCATTTGTTTGTTTTTCTGAATATCTGTTTCAGTTATTTTCCTTTTAGTAACTCTACAAGTTTTTGTTCACCTCTGCTGCGGCCAAGTATTAAACTCATAATTCTTTGGCTAAAGTCATATGATTACTTCAACCAATGCTTTTATCCACTGGGCCATGTGTCTCCAAGGTTCAGTTACTCAAAGAAAATATCAAAAGAAGGCATGTTACATGAGACAATCTACCCTAAAGGGTTCAGTTTTGAAATTCCAATTTATATCACCTGAAGAAGGCCAGAGTGTACAACAGCTGAAACATTGTGGATGTGACAATAAAAATGAGGACAACAGTTCAAACAATAAAATAATGTAGTTATATCTCGGACGTATAGACAGATAATAGGCACTGTTGTCCCATAAACAGGGTTGTAACTCAATACATGTCTTTCTCTCCTCTCACCATAGGGTGGATATTGTGCTGATATTTGAGTACAATATCCACACTGGAATCATCAGCCAATCAGAACCTACAGAATAAACTTGCCTAGATAGCAGAGTGGAATCTCCCAGGCTGTTATATAAACCACCTACCAATTTGCTGGGCATCTGGGAGCTGTCAATTTCAACTTCAACTGATTACTGGCTATTGCTAAGAATTCTACAATGTGATCTTTTTAAAAATCTCTATACATCTATTTTAGACTGAATATTTGTTTATGAGATAGTCTAGTTGGCAAAGTGGATGTGTATTGTGGTCTAGTGGATATCAGCTTGGAACAGGAAGAATCCATATCTTCTTTCCCCAGCTGTGGGTTAAATAGGACAGATTGAGTTCTGTAGCCTTGGTCGGCAACCAGTCTACCCCAGAAAGTAATGGCAACCTACTGCAGTCAGTCATGTCTCTTTTTAGACATGATTGCCCAAGCGTGTATCATCTATGGCACTTAACTAACTGAAGTAATTTATCAGGGAACTTAAAAATCAACTAAGTGCATAAATTCAACTATGTCTTAATAACAGATGATGAAAAAAGTGTCAGAGAAATCTAAGAGTGCACAGAAATAGTGAAAGAGACTTTTGGGAAAATAAGTATTTAAAGGAGTGAATAATGTTCTTAGAAACACTGTAGTGTTTTGACTACACTTAATTAATGTATGCAAACTCAGACTCTGTCCTAATAGTGTGTGCATGCATACAAAAGATAAATGATTGAGCTAATGACTGTTGCTTTAGAATAGAAGACTGAATAGGTTTTCAACCTACCACATTATAGAGTAAAAAGAGAAAGAGGAAGATTACTCTCTAGCTTTTATAGTCCTAAAACAGCACTACCTAGTAGGCATATTGGCAGGCTAAGTGAAATATAATCTCTACAAACCAAACTCCTGACAAACAATGATAAAGAGATTTCAAAAGTTGGTGGTCAAGAACTTAATCGTAAAACTTAGTCATATAAAAGCTTTCTTGTAACTTTTTCTATAAATACTTTCATGGTAATTGTTCTAATGAACTTTTGTCTGTGTTGTTTTGGTGTAAGGAATATTGTTTGGGTCAGTAATCGTGGTTAGCTAAGACATTGAAAACCAGCATTCCTCAATTTTCCTTTTTGGCCTTTTCAAAATAAATATCACTTTTCTTAGTGGTAGCTAGACTTTATGAATTTAGATTGGCAGTGAGGTCTTATTTTATAGCTGAAATGGCTGTAACTGTCATTTCTATGCTAACAGTTTCTTCTATCGCATTTCTGACTTATAGAACTCTCTTCCAGTTTCATAATTCCCAGCCAAATTTGCATTTCAATCTTTACAGACCAATTTTTGTTGTTATCTTTGGTCTTAATTCTTGTTTTATTATTCTCTCTCCTTAATAATGTTTATTTCTCATCTTTCCTAAAACTCCTTAACCCCTCACATCTTCAAGACTTTATTGCCTTCAGTTATATGCCATATATGATATGCACTTTGGGTGATCATGTCTTGAAAGAAACATGACTGACTGGGCAGAAGATTATTCCGCAGTAGATTGCCATTGCTTTCTGCGGTAAACTGGTTGCCGACCAAGTAACTAGATTTCCTTAATTAAATACATATTACGTTTCTTGCTCACCTAACACAAGGCCCAAGAGTCATTCAATATAGAGGCATACTTGAATGATGGGTGTGACCTGAGTGTAAGAGGAGGAAGTAGGAAGTGAACATTATGAGGATATGGGGGATAGGCTATAATTAACCAGAAACAAAAGAACTAATTTTCTCAGCTGTCCATACATTTTCAAACTTTACTATGCTTCTCTATTTTCTCAAGAATTGTTTGCCAAAGGATTGGCAAGATTAATGATTAACAACAGCAATTCATCATTTTCTCTACAAAGAAAACTTTGTTCAGGTTTTATCTGTCTGGATTTTGTCTCATGGTCATTTATTTTTTCCAACAATTCATGTAGAAGTTTTATACTCAAGATCATTTCTGTTTGCTTTAAGCTAAAATCCTTTAGTTTTTTTTTTATCTGGAATAACATACAAAAGTTTTGCCAATGTCTTGTGCAAACATCAACTTGTTCAAAGTTCACTTTTTCCAGGCTTTTTAACTCAAAATAGCAAATCTCATCCTAAGTAGATAAACTAGATGGATTTTCTGGATCTTTTATTTGTTGTTTTTATTTTTTTTTAGAATGTGTGTGATCATGGCTCTCCACAACTTGCTTTTCTTTGTGGCTCTTAACAATGTTTGTCTCTCTATTATCCCTTCCATTCCCTGTTCTGCCATTCATTTACGCAGTATGGGTCCGTGTGAAACAGGCAAACTGTTGAATGAAGTAAAAATGAACTTATCATTATGATTTTAAGAACTCTGTTCAAATAATTGATAAAGCTATTATTGTTTAGCTTTGGCATCATTTAATACGAAATAATATTAAGTGATTAAACCTCTATAATCATTGGTTAGTGGCCCGATTTGGGATACTTTCATGCTAAATAACAGGTAATCTATTGTAGGTACATTTTTTTAGTTATTCAGTCAATTTGACTCTCTTTCCATTTATCACTTTTTTTTGTTCAATGCTTTGTTTGACACTTTGTCAATTCATTATTTTGTCTTTTAACACATTGTCTGCTTACAATTTGCACAATCTCATTAAATTAGTTACTTGCTCTTTCCTTCTACCCCTCTGGCTTTCAACACAATCTATAAGTATCAAATTTTTTGAACCTTCTTTGCTCATGTCCTAGAAATTTAAACTGTTCTTTTCTGATTCTAAATAGAAGTGTCCTTTTTGTTTTCACTTTCTTTAAAACTTCTTTGTTGCTTGCATACTCTGTCCATGGTATTACAACAGATGTAGTTAAGTATGTGGCTTGAACTGGTGTTTGGTGACTACAGTGGTTGTTCTTTATTGATTGTATTGCTTCATGAAGTCTCCACACTGTCTTCTAGCCAATACATCAAAGTTACATTGTCCCTGTTTGTCAAATCAGTCATCTTTTCACCAGGATTCTTTTATATATATATATATATATCAGCATATGATCTGTATTGGCTACTTTTATTGTCTCCAGTAGTGAAATACAGCAGTGAATGCTGGACAATATCATCGAAAATGAGAACAAAACTGGAAGCGGCCAAAATGTGGTTCTACAGAAGGATGCTACGGATATCGTGGACTGAGCATACAAGCAACGACGAGGTGTTAGAAAGAATGGCAACAAAAAGGAAATTGATGCTGAGCATCAGGAAGAGACAAGTGAAGTTCCTGGGACATTCAAGGAGGAAAGAGAGCCTAGAGAACCTGATACTGACTGATAGAAGGAAGGAGAGACAGAGGAAGGTAGCGGATAACATATTTGCAGGGTCTGATCAGGTGGATGTCGGAACGGGGGTTTCCAGGAGCAACAGGAGCGAACATACTAAGAGCCACAAGGGATAGGGAGACGTGGAGAGCCATGATCGCCTACGTCATGAAGGGACAGGGCACATAGAAGTGAAATTTTGCTGATAACTATTTAGTGACAAAGAGGGTAAAGTATGTGAATAGACTTCCTAGTCTTAGCATTTGCCAACATATTTCTTTGCTACAAAGGAAAAAATTCTCACAAACAAATTTTTGAGGAAGACTTTTTTATTCCAGGAAAATCTTACCCTCTAATAGCTGATTTGTCAATGTATAGACCAATAGAAAGAAATTGCCATATACTACTTTTTTTTTTGTGCAGGACTTATAACTATCAACTGGCACTATTAAATATATCCTATGTCAGAAGTATGATATATTTCCCCAAAACTTTGTGGCTGTTTTTTCAAATCTTTTATTCTTTTAATGCTTAACCATTATTTATTGTCTTAGATTTTATGTCATGAATCTGCCTCAAATTTAGTAAAAGGGAAAAGAATAAAGTAAATGGCACTTGTTGCTGAATAAATCTACATATAAATATCTGAATACTATTTTTGAAATTCATTAAAAAATTTGTGTGTATGTGTATATATATATATATATATATATATATATATATATTATTTTTTAAACAATATTTTTTACCGAACATTATTTTGAGGTTTTGAATGACCTATTTATGTTTTCACTAAATAGATAATTCAAAACATTGCCCTATCAGGATGATCTCTGTGGCTGAACTAGTAGACATACTTTAGCTCAAAAAATGATTTCCATGATCAAAAAAAAAAGAGGAAACTGGTTCAATTCTGGTCAGAGGTACAAGCTTTCTTTAGTAGGACATCACAATTTAGGTCAGTTATTATCTTAAAACAGTGAAATTAAAAAAAAATAGATACTCAAACATGTGTACTCACTAAAATAAAAAATTCATGCACACAAACACATATATACTTCATTTGTAAACAAGTTATTAAGCAACCTAGGTTTCTACCATGTGGTGTCTTCAGGCGATTTGCAACAACTTTTAATAAACAATATAATAATAGTTATTACAAATCACCTGAAGACACCACATGGTAGAAACCTAGGTTGTGCAATAACTTGTTTAAAAATGAATATTCAAAAGTTCTACAATATAATTGTATTGAACACTTTTTAATACAAATGTGTACTGGTCTAATTTTATTATGACCAAAAACTAAGTAATTAAACAATATATATAATATCTCTCTCTCACTATATATATATATATATATATATATATATATATATAAGAAATTTTAAATCATGATTAATTAGATTTTCTTTTTTTTAATGTTTCAGTTAATCTTGAAAATCTGTTCAAATATTTAGAATTTGTCATTTGGGTATAATTATGCTACCAGACAAATACTGTTTTTACATTAAGTTTAAATTCAGGAAGGGCATTTTATGGTAACATAAGTTTTTTTTTCTGAAGTAGTCAAAGACAACAATTAAGTTGATTCAAATCAACGCACTGTGTTGTGTTTGGGAAATTCTTCATCCATAAAGTTCTTTACATTTCCTACTGTAACCTAAAGTTGAAAACATGTTCTTAATTTTATTTAGTTCTTTGATTGAAGACAGCAAAACAGATGTTAACTGTTAGTGTTTATATAAACACAAGATGGAATCTTTTCATAACAATCAACTGTGACTTGGCTCGATACAAGCCCACATTAATGAAATGCAAAATAAACACCAAACTTCTCCAAATTAGTTCTCAAAATGTTATGTGCCCATGTTTATTTAGAAATTATATCTTAGTTCAACAACTGGTCAAATGAGTGGAAATAGTGATAGAAAAATTGCGTTGTCTAGAACCCGTTAAACTTTAAAAGATAATTATTATTATTAAAAATTCTGATTTTCATATGCATAGTTATTTTTATGGTTCTTTCCAAAATCTAGTAGTGGGAGCGGCAGGAGAGGGGAGTCCCAAAGAGGATTGAGCTCACAATATTCGTCAGTCAGTTAAGTGCCATACGTGATACACGTTTGGGTGATCATGTCTCGAAAGAGACATGACTGACTGGGCAAAAGATTATCCCGGAGTAGGTTGCCATTACTTTCTGCGGCAGACTAGTTGCTGACCAAGGCTATAGATCCTAATCTGTCCTATTATTTAACCCATAACAGGAGGGAAGAGATGGATTAATACCTTTCCCAAGGGTATTTGTGCATAAGTGAATGTGAGGAATTCAGCTGGAATTCAAACTTGGCTATCCGATTTGTCGTTTTGAGTCGGTATCTAATGCATCACAACACACATCCAGAATCATTGTTTTCGACTATGTTTCATGGCGTCGTAGCTGCAATCGTTGTCACATTTTGGTGGCAGTGGCAGAAATGGAAATGTCAAAATGGCGGATGACATGCAGCAGCAACGAACCATGGAAGCCGGTGACAGTGCGCCAGGTCTAGATGGATGAGACCTAACACAACGACAAGCTATTGAAAAAGATATGATCACCCAAGCACGTATCACACATGGCACTTAACTAACTGACTGATTGTAACATTATAATGGTGATTCTCAACTTGAGTATATAACCCCATCAAAAAGGCTTGAGGCAGCCTGTGAATTAAATAAGTGATGTAAGATTTTATTTTGGGATGTAAAGTAAAAATAAAAATGTTGCTGAATTAATCTAAATAGAGAGTAAATTGAAAAAAAAAATTAGAATATTAATTACAACAAATGAAACTGGACAAAAATAGGCTGAGGACCATGGCTAAATTTAAATTGGTGGATAATGTAGTAAACCATAAATTGTTTGCAACGAAGTAAATCCCCAGCCATATCTGCTTAACTCCTATTTTTGCCAAAATGAGTTGATAAATAGAACCTGGATAATTTCAACCTTGTCACCAGAGTCATATATATACTAGCAGTATAGCCCGCTGTTGCTCGGGTGTAATGAATGCTTTAAAACTAATCCATGGTTCTAGAGCTCAGACTCTTTGGACACTGGCATGAAAGACTAAAAAGCAATAGTTATTTCCAGTTAAAGCCAAACTGTAGACTGAAAGAAAAATGAATGGATGTAAGTCAAATTTTGATTTCCTGGTATTGATATAAAATAAGTTTTTTTTTCATCGTAAACTGAATTTCAAAATAAGTCCTCTGAGTAAATGGTATCATGGCTGAGACTAAGAACTACAATTATACTTACTTAGAGCCAAACCCGAAGCAAAAACTAAAATAAAAGGGCTGAAAAAAATAGACATACAAGGAGATAAACAGACACACACACAAACATCTTGCCTTTTATTTATATATATATATATATATATATATATATATATATATTATCAATTTTCTGCACTATTGTAAGGACTGCAACTTTGAAACTTCTGAATATCATTTCTTATATCTTTGTCTATGAATGTATCAAATTTGATTAAAATCAGACCACTCCTTCGATAACCCGATTTTTTTTTTTCAATTATCGATTTTCAATATTTATCGGGAGTACCTCGACACAAAACCTAGCTAAGAACACTCACAGACGCTTATAGTACAACTGTGTAAATTTTCAAGAAAATCAGTTCAGCTGTTTCATAAAAACAGCTGTATCATAAAAGTACCACACACTAATGGGTTGACAGTCACCTGTAGTAATTTACTTTATAAAGAGTGCTCAATATTTAGAAGAACATTATATATAGTAATATATTATAAGTTTATCATAAAAACAATTTACTGCAACACAAGAGCCATTGTGTAGCAATAAACGTTTTTATTATAAACATAATAAAAAATATTCCCACATATATATATATATATATATATATATATATATATATTCAGGTAAAGAGAACTAATAGTTTTACAATTCCTAGTTCTCTGGCATTACCTTTTTGCTTTTTTTGAAAGTGCTCAATAAAATAAATATTGTAGACTACAATATAATCATATAATTTGTCATTTTAAATAAAAAATATATTGCAGCACAGAAATTTCTATTTTTTGAGATTTTGACCTCATCATCAGGCAATGTTAGATCATAGTTGTGAAAATGATTTTCATTTAAATATAAGAAACAATACGTTTGTTATTTAGGGATGTGGCAAGACAGAAAAATTTGTGTGTTCAATTTAACTAATCAGAAAAGAGATTCACTTTAAATTTGAAAAAATGTTGATATTTTTGGGGAATTCAATCTTAATGGCCAAAGTGCCAACCTAATTTTTAAAACTCCTGTCTAGATCCTCTTTCCATTGATGTATCTATTATCGTTATACAATTTCTCTTTCGCATTGTTTCTTATATTTGAATTAAAATTATTTTCACAACTATAATCTAACATTGCCTGATGATGAGTTACAAATTTTCGTGTTGCAATGTATTTCTAATTAAAAAACAAATTTAATTATATGTATTTGATCAAAAAGTTTTTTTTTCCTCAGTTAAGTAAATTTTATACTTAATAAACAAACATTTTGTACCACCCAGTGTATCTAATTTTTCTATAATTGGGGAAGAATGTTCTATATCAGAAGACAGTTTGTGGATATAAATCATTTGGACATATATAGTTTGAGGATCACTTGAGGTGTGAAAATGATGGTCACCATGCAGTGTTAATTTTTATGTTCATGTCTACAATATTCAGCACTCTTCTGCTATAGATGGAGCAAAATTTAAAGTGGGTGTGAAGTTCATGCTAAAATGTGCTTTTTCCCATATAAAATTTGAAGACGTTTAGTTTTTCTAAGTGTGTGTGTGTGTGTGTGTAAATATATGTACCTCATTGAATGTTGACTTTCTATGCTACAAGATCCTATTACTAATTCAATTGCTTCAAGTCAGCATGGAATGTTATGCTAATTTATTACATCATAAAAGATTGCCATTTTTTTTATTTTAAAATCTTGTTCTCTCTGTATTTGAAAATGTTAGTCAAATTGACTTTCACACACAAAGTGCACAGTCTAGTTAATAAGAAATATTTTTGGGAATGTTTTGCTTCAATATAACTACTTATAGTGCAATCTAGTTTTTTTTTTTTTGTCATCATTGTCAAATGAACCAGTCTCCACCCTTTCTCCTATTTTTAAAACAGTCCTTTTCTCAGAACATCTGTTGCAAAAGGAAGGCACCAGAGTGGTGAATAAATGCACTGAACTTTCCCTTATTTTATTCTAAGTTAACCTTATCTAATGTGTCAGATTTGATAGCTTCACACTGTTTTTTATGGTAGAATTGAAATGCATTTGTATTAATTTTTTTTATTTTATAGTTTTCAAATGGCATCTAAAAATGAACAGTTTTAAAATTGAAAACTCTTGTAATTTTATTTATGAGCTGTTTGTATTTTTTTTTTTTTTGTTTAAATCATATCACCCCGAGCAAGGCAGTAATGGCATTGATGTGCAGGGGGGTACGTAAGAGTGAAAAGATTGGAAAAGAGAAAGCTGGAAACCACATACTAAACAGGGAACAAGGGATGAGCCTCTTCACCTGTTCAATAGACAAGGGTGGAGTATGAGCCAGGAGATAGTTTAGTCTATCTACTCCAATAGAAAAAAAAAATAAAAATAAAGAAGATTGAAAAGATTGGAAAAGAGAAAGCCAGAAACCATATCCTAAACAGGGAACAAGGGATGAACCTCTTCACCTGTTCAATAGACGAGGGTGGTTAAGTAGGCTTCACATGTATTTGTTTTTCATACACAAATGCTACCAAATAAGACAAACACAAATCAGGTCTATTTTCATTTTTTTTTTTATTATGTGTCATGTCCTTTCATTATGAAGGCAATCATGGATTTCCACTTATCCCTTGTTGCTCTTAACACTTTTCCTCTTGGTATCTCTCCACAACCTTGCACTGCCATCCTCTTGTTCAAGCCCATCAAGTATGTTTCACATTGCTTTGCCCTGTCTCTTTTTTTTCTTTCTACCCGTATGATGAGTATTAGATTCTCCAAGCTCTCCTTCCTCATTACGTGTTCCAGAACCTTCAGCTGTCTCTTCCTGATGTTAAGTATGTTTCCTTTTTGTTTGCATCATCTTCAAAACCTTGTTACTCGCATGTTCAGTCCATGATATCCTCAGTATCCTTCTGTAGAACCGCATTTCTGTTGCTTCAATTGTCTCCTTCATCTCTGAGATCATTCTGTATTCACTGATATATAAGATGACAGATGTCACATCATAAGTCTAGTACTCATTTATTTGTATGAAAAAAAAAAAAGGCAACACAAAAATAAAGATACCAGAATTTTCTTTTCTCCCCCATATTTTATTTTCTGATGAAGTTTAAATAAAAGTGAAACATGTTAAATTTATAAAACATTTCCTATTTTTTTTTTCCTTACCCTATATTATTCAACCAAACCGAGCTACAGCATTGATAACATTAGATGAATGATTTTAGTGTCTTCATTTAAGAGCCAACTAGAAAGATGGATATTGGAATTAAAATACATTTTCAAAATAGAATCACATATTAAAGGATTAAACCGGGATTGAGGTCTACTCAGAGAATATAATTTCCACAAAAAGCCTTCTACAAATCTTTCACGAACATAATCATAGAAAACTACCAGGCCAAAACCAAATTTATTACAGTAATTCAACACGTAAGAAAAAAAAATATTCAACATTCTCTGGAAGAGTTTCTTTGTTTATTTCTCATCTTGTTGAAAATGAAACAGGTGTGTCCAAAAATTCTGACTTTAGAATTGTTCTCTTCAATCTAGTCAAAAGGTGTACTAATAATATCATCAATCTTATTGGCAATACTATCATGATTTTATTCTTCATATTTCATTAACCAGCCTATTGAATCCACACACAAACTCTTCTATCAGGCATGTCTTGGTAGATCAATTATGACTTAGTGATTTTGATACTCACTGGGTGCCACCTACTTACAGCCTTTTTCACAAATAAGCTACACTTAATAAATCACACACACACACACACATATATATATATATATATATATATATATATATATATAAACCAGTTGCTCATTTTTGACCATACTCATCTGCTCAGGGCAAGCCAGTCTCTGTTGCAGACATTTGTTCAGGTAGAGTTTGTGTTTGTTCAATACTCATAGAGCAGATTAGGCCTTAGATACAATTTTTGAGAGAGAGAGAGAGGGGGGTGCATAATTGAGTCAATTGAACAAGAGCAGTAAACTGAAACCTTAGTCATGACGACTTGTGACTTTATGCTACCACAACCATCAATGACTTACAGTTTTGTCTACTTGATTTCTTTTTTCACAAGGCTTGAGTAAACCCATGGTGTCTTTTCTGGGACATTGAAATGGTATCTCATGCTGTGATTGCCTCCTCAGGTCAACAGCCCTAAGTAGTTACCTCCCTGACAAATCAAACATGGGGATATTCAAATCCCCGTCTTATGATTGTAAAGCTAATGTTCCGCCTACTTGGCCATACAGTTTTATATATATATATATATATATATATATATATATATATATATAATGTTTTTATAAGTGATTATAATAAAAACATTTTACATTGCTGTACAAAAGCTTTCATCTTTTAATACTATAAATTGTACTTTGCCAGGCAATGGTTGGTAACTGGTTATAAATTTTTTATCACCATTTACCAACCATCACCTGATGAAGTACAATTCATAGTATTGAAACATGAAAGCTTTCGTGTAGTGACGTAAAATGTTTTTATTATATATTATTCTACTTTGTATTGAGCACTTTCTGCAAAGTAAATGCTATGAACTGTGAATTCTTTATATATATATATATATATTTTGACAGCATCCTTTCTTTTAAACAGGATTAAATGATAAATAACTTAGTCTTGAAGATTTTCTTTTGTATTTTCTCATATTTTCTAATGAGGCTTTTTTTTCCAAATTATATTTATACAAATATTGTCCATATGTTAACTGAGTACTTTTGAATGTCATCGTTCATCATCAGGGTCCAAATTTAACGGTTTTACAATTTTTAACCATCAATAATTGCCTTGCAGTGGAAATGTGTTAGTACATTTTGAAGAACTAAATAAACGCTAAGATTTTTTTTAAATTCGAGGGAAGTGATAATGTGATCACGTGGTGGTGTGAATTATCTGATTACGTGGAATATTTACAGTAGCAAAAAATTTTTAAATACCATAAAAATACATTTTATATATATATATATATATATGTGTGTGTGTGTCTTTTAGAAAAACTCATCTTAAAACACTTCAATAAACCTAATTTACTGAACAAAAGAAGCAAATTGATGATTACATGCAAACAGATGTTGAGCCAGATTATTATAGTTTCTATGTAGACATTTTCTCATTTTTATTCTAAATGTTTTGTTTTCTCCTAAAATAAAAACAATTTCCCTTAATCCATAGTTACAAAATGTATACCCTCTGCCCTGAAATTATTCTACCTATTAATTTAAATTCTAATTAATTAATTTAACCCTTAAGATTTTACTTTTCATGTTAAGTAATGCCTCTTTTGAATGTCATGAGTTATCTCCCTCTAACCCTGCAAGTTACTTGTTCACCACTGCTGTAGCCTGGTATTGAACTCACAACGCTTTGGGTCAAGTCACAGAAACTAACCAACATCTATATCTACTGGACCATGTGTCCTTACTATGCAAGGGATGAGAATGATATATCTCAGTGTTTGCAATAAAGGGTTTGGTTCAAAATTCCTAGCACCAGAAGAAGGCTGGAGCATGCAATGGCTGAAACGTCGTACAAATGGCAACAAAGATTAGGCAAATAGTCCGAATAATGTAAATACTACCTCATCTCAGAAATATAAACAAATGTTTAAGTTTTAGTTCAAATTTCAATTCAAATTAAATTATACAATTGCTAGCAGTATAGCCCAGCATTGCTCAGGTGTAATGAAAGCTTTAAAACTAATCCATGGTTCTGGAGCTCAGACTCTTTGGACGTTGACACGAAAGACTAAAAAGCAATAGTTGTTTTCAGTTAAAGCAAAACCGTAGACTGAAAGAAAAATGAATGGATGTAAGTCAAATTTTGATTTCCTGGTATCGATATTAAATAAGTTTTTTTTTGTCATAAACTGAATTTTGAAGGCTAAAGAAGTCTTCTTGTGGCGCAGTGGATATCGGCTCGGAATGAGAAATCAGGTAGCCGAGTTCGAATTCCAGCTGAATTCATTGATTTCACTTACACGCAAATACCCTTGGGAAAGGTATTAATCCGTCTCTTCCCTCCAGTTATGGGTTAAATAACAGGACAGATTGGGTTCTATAGCCTTGGTTGGCAACCAGTCTACCACAGAAAGCAATGGCAACCTACTGTGGGATAATCTTCTGCCCAGTCAGTCATGTCTCTTTCGAGACATGATCGCCCAAGTGTGTATCACGTATTGCACTTAACTGACTGACTGAGTAAATGGTATCATGGCTGAGACTAAGAACTATAATTATACCTACTTAGAGCCAAACCAGAAGCAAAAACTAAAATAAAAGGGCTGAAAAAAATATAGATAAACAGACACACACACACAAACATCTTACCTTTTATTTTATATATATATATATATATATATATATATATATATATATATATAATCAATTTTCTGCACTAGTGTAAGAACTGCAACCTTGAAACTTCTGAATATCGTTTCTTATGTCTTTGTCTATGAGTGTATCAAATTTGATTAAAATCGGACCATTCCTTCTATCACCCGATTTTTTTTTTTATTATCAATTTTCAATATTTATCTCTGGGTACCTAGACACAAAACCTAGCTAAGAACATTCACAGACACTTATAGTACAACTGTGTAAATTTTCAAGAAAATCAGGTCAGTCGTTTCGGAGTCTATAGGTAACAGATACACACACAAAGTTCCATTTATAAATAAGTTTAGATAAAATAGCATCCCAGCTTTATAATATATAACCACTATGAACAATGCAAGAACCAAAATTCAAATCCAAAAATGGTCAGTTCATAATAAGCACCTGATGATTGCACAGGGCATGAAACACAGTCGTACTGTAGCTATAGGATAAAATGTATATTTATTAATATATTCTTCATAGCTGTATTTATTAAATTGGGCCCTGTATTATTAACACCAGAAAAATCTCTGTGTGTGTACTTGCATGTATATGTATGTTTGAGATATATAATCTTTGTAGTATTAGTGTTTCAGTAGATAGTCTCATTTTTTTTATTTTGATACTGAAATTAATGTCTACTGGCCTAGATC
The DNA here is from genome assembly GCA_037127315.1 of Ascarosepion bandense. Lineage (NCBI taxonomy): Eukaryota > Metazoa > Mollusca > Cephalopoda > Sepiida > Sepiidae > Ascarosepion > Ascarosepion bandense. The sequence continues at coordinate 1,182,932 of JBBBDQ010002008.1, forward strand.
TCTAAAGTCTTATTAATGAAAACATCTCTCAACAGGCAACTGTATTGCCTTGTCTTAAGAAACCACTTTTTAGCCAGGCACATATTACTGTTTGTTTGTGGTGTGCTATACAGCAAAGCAAGGCTCAATTAAACATGTTTTTTTTTTAAATATACATCTCTTATTGGGATTTTTTTCTATTGTCTATATCTGAATAATATTTTTATAACTGAAATGTAAAATAATGTATGTTATGATTGTATTTTAATCACAAATTTTTATTACAAATGTTATTTTCATGGTTACATATATTTAAGTAGACGATCTGTGTGTGTGTTTACTTTCACCTGATTTTCACTTTGAACATTCAACTACAAAATCACAGAAGATCAATAACAGCTGCTGGACTTGAGAAATCTATTTTCCTGAAAAATTGTTTGAAGAAAAAGATTTAATAAATTTTAGCTGAAAGAAGACAATAGGAAATTGGCAAACATTTTAACTTTAGACATGAAAAATATTGTAATTGAACAGGTGTAGAGGCTCATCCCTTGTTCCCTATTTAGGATGTGGTTTCCGGCTTTCTCTTTTCCAATCTTTCACTTTTCCTTTTTTTTTTTTTTTTTTTTTCAATTGGAGTAGATAGACTGAACTATTGTCCGGTTCACACTCTACGTCTATTGAACAGGTGTAGAGGCTCATCCCTTGTTCCCTGTTTAGGATGTTGTTTCCGGCTTTCTCTTTTCCAATCTTTTCACTCTTGCATAGCCCCCTGCACACCAGTGGCTTTACTGCCTTGCCTGGGATGATATGATTAAAAAAAAGAAGTACTGGTTGCTCGGCCAAAGGATTCCTCATAGGGAAACGCCTACTCTTACCAGTTTTTTATTTTTTGCTTTTTTCTTATTCTTTCCTGTTTATTATGATTATGTAATTTTCTTGATCAGAAAGCATGATTAATTATTACTGGTCAAGAATAAAACAAATACACTCTTATCCTAAGTAGAAAAACTTCTGTTCTGAAGAAGTATGGTGGCTGAACTTTACCACCCACAAAACATTGAATAAAGGCTCATTATATATCAATTCAACCAATCAATGTAACCCAAATTAAATGGTGATTATTTTTTTCTTGTTGATTGCATTTTTTTATGTTTGGAGGCATATGCCATTTGCACACGAGACAAATTTATTCTTTAATATATAAACGATTAAAAATGTTAATATCTACTTTTTGGATGCTCCCTGTAAACTTCTAAATTTGGGTTTCTTTACTAAAAATCTATTGGTCTCTGGCATGACGGTAAACTGCATCAGGCAGCAAAGTCTTTTATTGGGAAGTTGTGAGGAGCATCGAACCACCTCTTAATTGCTGCTGTTCTCAGGTCCATGCTGACCTGGAGAGGTAGCGCCTGTTAGGTTCCCAGATATGGGCAAATACTTGACCTCTGAACTGGGTTCAAAACACTATAAAAGCATAAAAATACACTTTTATTGAAATATATATGTAAAAATAGACTTTTATAAAACATATATATATTTTTTAAGGAAAAATATTACCAACAATACATTTTGAAGAAAAAGATTATTACTATAATACATTTTTGAAAGAACAAAATTATTCTCTACAAAACTCGAAGACATTTTCAGTTTCCTAAAATAAAAAAGAATAAAAAGAAATTTTCATTACTAAATTAACCTTCTCACTATAACCAAACATTACAAAAAGATACTTTAAAACCCCACCTTTTTGGCATTAAATATTCCACAGAGGTTGATATGTCATTAAACAACTCAAATCTATAAGGAATCCAAATATCGTTTGCAACATTTTGAGAATGGTTAGAAATTTTCACTTAAAATGTTCAGGATTTTCTAATACAACATATATAAAAAATGAGAGAAATTTATTTTTTGGAGTTTCAATTTTCCTTTTTTTTTTTTTTTTTTTTTTTGTGTCGTTGCTGGAATAAACAAGCTCAGCCATCATGCTTGTGTATTTTGTTTTTCTGAAAGCTATGATTAAAAATATTGTTTGTCATGTTTGTTTAGTTAATTGAGCTTTCTTTTTTGTTGGTATAACAATGCTTTTATATGCATTTTCAGAGTAAAACTAGACCACACACAAACTAGTTGGGTGGTTTCTTTTTAAAAGCAGTTCATAATAAAAAATGTTGAAGTAATAATATTAAACTTATTACACACTTCAATTCATATTTAAAGATTGTAAAAGGTTTGTTTCATTGAGAATCGTTAACAGATTCCATGAAAACTTTGAAGTAATAAAGTAATTTTACAAGTTAATAATTAAATTTTTTTTCTGTCCCAAAATTGAGTAACAAAACAATTAAAAAACATTTTAATACAAATATATCTAGATTTAAAGTATGAAAATAAATTCTTATGAAATCAATAGATATGTTTTACTTTATATTCAGAGAAATTTCTTCTATAAAATGTACTTTAAATGCAAAATTAATTCTAAAGACTGGAAAAAGTTTATTATTCTACTGGGCTTAATGGTTAACATGTTGCATGCAAATTTGGAGCAACAGCTTAAAAAATTAGTAAATTTTTTCATTATACATACTGATTTTGTAGGGATAAGAAAAGAATTAAATTCAACTCTCTTCTTCACTTTTACAAAAATTCACAACATGTGAAATCCAGGTTTTTTTCCCACATAGAAAAAGGATTGACCATCAGATTAAAGAAAAAGTCTCCAAACCAGATTTCTCAAGTAGATGTTAAATTGATTTTTGAACAAGGGAAGCACTTGCAAGACCAAAAGGACATTGTGAGTAAGTGCGAAAAAAATCTAGATTACACTAAAAGGATTTCACTCGCGCCAGTCAGTCTGTCAGATGTAGCTTCAACTTCAAATGACTGGAGATAAGGTCAGATCTCACCTTGTTCTCTTTCTCCTTATCTCTTTCAACAATTACTACTATGAACATTTTCTACATTTCTTGATACCCATAACTTTATCATTGAACATGAACTCTACCCTTAACTTCTTAATGTTTTTAATTCCACATTAACTTCTACCACTTGTGTTATTCTTTCCTTTTAATACATTTCTACTTTGACATTCAAAATGTATATTTTATTCTTACATTATTCTACACAATTCTACATATTTCAACCTGCAACCAACTTTCTGATAATGATGAAAAGCTTTTGATAATTCTGATAATCATAAATTCTGCATAAAACTTGGAAACTGTGGAGAGTTTGGTTATGTCTGGCACAAGGCTGAATCAAACGAACATTAACCAGAAACACTACAGTTTCTTCCTTGCTTTGATTTCAAATTACATGATGACAGCAAATCCTCATGCAGCTATTCATTTACCATCAGGTCATGTGACTATATGTAGCCACTTCACCTTTCAAGTAGTCGTCTATAAAAAAAAAACCAAAGTTCTAATATAGTGTAGTAAATTGTATAAATGTTGCATTATGCATATTTTATAATGTCGTTAGCGTTTTTTGAGTGGGTGAGGGATCATTTCACCCCAAGCAAGGACGGAATGCAACTAATATGCTGTGTTTTTAGATAGTGAAAGAAATTACTGAGTATGGAAAGGGTGCCCCGTCCATGTGAATTTAAGCGTGCTACTAGATTGGCATCTAGGTCCCACCTGTTTACTTTTGAAATAATTAAATGGAACCACAACTTCTACTCCAGCAGTTTATTTTTTCATATTTCTTGCTGTGGAATTCCCTTCCGTTTACTTGTTTCCTGATAAATACAATCTTCAAAAGTTTAAATGCAATGTCAATTGTGTCTTCTTGAATTCTGTCTGTCTTTTTCCTTTCCTCAACTGATTGAATCAGGGATTGTGGATTTTCAGTTGAGCACACTCTTACAGAGCCACTAATAATTTCTATGACTGAACTTGTGAGATGCTATGCATTCTTTCATTCTATCAGCAAACAATAACTTTCCTTCTTTGAGAACACGTTTGCACTTACTGTAATCAGAGACAGAGGCACATCTGTTGCAATCAATCATGTCATTCTGGTACAGCTGAAAGAAGTGATTACTTTGGGCTATAGCAGCCAACCATACTAGTTCATTAAAGTTACTGAAAAAAAAACTCATGGGAAAGTCTCCCACTTGTGAGTGAGAAATCCAGGGTTTGGATGTCAGGGAGGTCAATGACAGTGATTTAAGATCTTGGCATGGTGGATATTAAAGTCACTGAACACAAATATATTTGCAAAAGGGGTGTAGAGAAATGGCCTTATCAGTATTATCAGAAATATCCTCTAGCTTGCTACAGTTATGAGAGGAAGAGGGACAGTAGAGAAAGATTGAGATACATGTAAAAATGGTCAGGAGATTCAAGATCTTCCATCTGCCCTGTCCTTTCAGGACGTAGGTGATCATGGCTCTCCACGTCTTTCTATCACTGTTGGCTCTTAGCACACCTCCTGTTACATCATGTAACCCTCGTTCCATCATCCACCTGATTAGGTCCTTCAAATATGTTATCTGCTGCTTTCTTCTATCTGGCCTGTTAGTATCAGGTTCTCCAAGCCCTCCTTCCTCATTGCATGTCCCAGAAACTTTAGTTGTCTCTTCCTGATGCTGAATATTAATTTCCTTTTTGCTTCCATCCTTTCCAAAACTTCATCATTGCTCACATGCTCGGTCCACAATATCTGCAGCATTATTCTGTAGAACCACATTTCCGTTGCTTCAAGGTTTTCCTTTATCTTTGATGATATTATCCAGCATTCACTGCCATATTGAAGAACTGACAACACATAGCAATCCAGTACTCTCCTCTTTCTTTCAGGCAAAATTGTTCTGTTTCTTAATACTTAACTCAACTTCTGGAATGCTTCCTTCGCCATGCCAATTTGCCTTCGGATCTCTGTTGCACTTTCCGTCTTTGTTATAACACTTCCTATGTATTTAAATTTTTGTACCTGCTTGATTTTAGTATCCCCCACCTGTATTTGGCATTTTGGGCTGCTCTTTTTGCTAATAGAGAAGATAGCAAGGAATTAAAAATTCAGAGGTGGGTATTACAGAGTTAAGATTTGTTTTGCAAGGAGCTAGGATATCCAGAGATTGTTGGAAAAGAAATGATTCTACACTGCAGAAGTTGGTACAAATACTGCAAATATTGGAGAAAGAATGGTCAAAAAGTTTAGGTGTTTTTTGTTGAGCTGATTTAGTATTATATCATTGGTTGTCTATTATCATAGCTTGTTATTTCAGTAAGGAAAAGGGCCAAGAGTCGTAGTAGGAGTTGATTGTCTGATGTAATGTGTTGCCTTGGTGTTGCCCACTGGAAGTACTTACAGGGTATTTCTTTCTTTACATTGCACTGCAAACACCATGATGTTATGTAACTTTTGATCAGAGAAGCCTTTCTAGGAGCTATGCAAAAGTTTGGGCTCCTAACTACCAGTCAGAAAGCACCAATATTCATGAAGAATTAAAATGGCAGATACCTACTGCTGAAAGATCATTCAAAATGGTCTTAGGTTAGACTTTTCAGTTAGGTTATATCACATAATGTAAATTTATCTATCTTATTTGGAGAGCCAATTTTCGGCCTGCAGAAACTTTTTTTTTAATCATGTGGTGTTCAGCAAACATCCTACTTTATATTGGGTTTTTGGGTAGTAATTGACTAACTTCATAGCAGCAGGGTAAAAAAAAAAATGGATATTAAATATTGAGATTAAACTGCAATAAAAATTATGATCAATTTAAGCTAAAGTTTAAACTCTACATACCACTGAGAGAGAGAGAAACAAACATCAATTAGAAAAAAAATTCAAATGAAAGATTAACAGAGGTAGATACTTCTGGAAGAAGAGATAAAAAATTCAAATAACCAATTATGAATGTTTGTTATTTTTCGAATGCATGATAGTTGGAATATTATAAGGAATTATTTGTTTATATAAACTGACTGATATAAGAATGTCTATTGAAAACACATACTGAATTTCCTATGCAGTAAAAATAAAAAACCAACCTTAGCTCAAGAAACACTTGCCTAATTTCAATGAAATTTGGCCCTGTATACTGCGAATATCATGGACCTAGCATGTGAGCAATGATGAGGTTTTGGAAATGATAGAAACAAAAAGGAAATTAATACTGAGCATCAGGAAGAGACAGCTGAAGTTCCTGGGACACACAATGAGGAAGGAAGGCTTGGAGAACCTGATACTAACAGGCCAAATAGAGGGAAAAAAGACAGGGAAAGCAATGGATAACATATTTGAAGGACCTAATCAGGTGGATGACAGAACAAAGATTGCATGATGTAACAGGAGAAGGCATGCTCAGAGCCACCAGGGATAGGGAAAAGTGGAAGGCCATGATCGCCTACGTCCTGAAGGGTCAAGGCACATAGAAGAAGAATTATCAGAGATTCAAGGTACAGTATGCTCTTAAATTGGATGGGGTATTATCATTTATGCTGTATCTTGGTAACACACATAAATACATACATACAATCTTAGTTTTAGTATATTTTTTTTTTGTGTGTGTATATGTATGTATATATATATATAGTCATCTGCAGACAGATCTGTTTCACTATATCACAGCTCATAAGTATGGTTAGACATCCGATTGCTTTTAGCCAGGATTGAAACCTGACGAAATTGACATCAGTCGGTGATTCTACCTCTGAGCTATGGGCGCTTGGTAGAGGAAGGCGGATTTTAGCATGTTATATGCAATGTAAACACACGGCAGTAGCCAAGTGTGTTCAAATTCATTACATATATCCACATGTAACTGCAGAATATTTAAATTTTTAATCTTGTTATTAAAAAAAGCAGTAACTTTATAAGATTTAATAAAATTTAATTCCCATGAACATAGTGAACTTAAATTCAAATCTATTTGCACATAATAACCAAGGGTGGGGTGCAGTCTGGGTAGTTGGGTGGCCAGCTGTAAAGGGGGATGGGGTTGCAGAAATTGTCTGACAATCATGACTGGGTTTTCCTGCTTGTGTCTTGTTGTTAGACATAGTGCTACCCTGGGTCAAGAGGGTGGTTGCCGGAAAACCCTATCTCCTCAATGCACTAGATTTAAGCCTCAGTG